>JANHGN010007016.1:0-29224 GCA_024605025.1 Megaceryle maxima | reverse complement strand
TCTCAGAAACTGGCCAGAGATTTCATATGAAGAGACAACAGAAGAGAATGATCTTCACAGCCTATTTGCAATTCCATTTCACAAACTCTCTTCTCTCTGCCTTATTCTCGTGGCTGCCTTTGATACTATCTTCCTGCTGGAAGATAGCTGCCAAAAATGAGTTGGAATTTAAAGTTTTTCTGGCTGCTACTTATCTAATGTCTCCTCAGTCATCAGAAAGCATCTGGTGACCCTCCCTTTTCCACAAAGCCAGTTCTCTTCTTATCACCAAGGAGGACTTAGGGCGGAGTGGTTAAGACATTTAGTGTAGGCAAAAGAGAAAATGAAGAGAAATATGTAAATAATTCATATTTTCATAGGTATCCTAAAATCATTTGTTGATACTGAGCTTTGATAGGAAGAGATTGGGTTAAATTTAAATCCATAGTCATATAGCTCAATTAAGGTGAAGATGAATGAACCAGACCTCTTCATTGCAATCATTTCTTCTTAACAGTGATATTGTTCCTTCAGTCTCAGGGAAAAAGAGTTTTAACACTGGTGCTTAATTTATTGTCAAATTAAGCAGGCAGGATTTTCAAATATGAGAAAGGATGAAAAGCATGTAATTTAAAGCCAGCAGTTCTGTTCTCTTATTAAGATCGGTCTCTCTGCACTTTAAAAGTCAGGGCATAGTCAGACCTGACAGATAACATCATCTGACCTCTGTATTTGTTTATGACTATATGACAGATTTATTTTAAAGAGATAGGCGAAGATGATTCGGACAAGTCACTCCAAATCAACTCCACACCACTATTAAATATTACTGAGAAGTGTCAGCTATTATAGCAACCCCACTAAGAAAAGAAAATTCTCCTTCTGAAGTGCAATAGCTTGGTGGTTTTTTAAAAGTCTCATGCACAAGCACAGAGGACAAGTATTTGAGAAATGTGGATGTTACAGGACTCTAACAATATAATTCTACTATCTGCTTAATTGTCATGGAAAATGCAGTGAGATTAACGTTGATACTAGCATTACTAAAATTCTGATCGCTAATATTCTCAGGAACGGTGTTAATTTTACATGCTAATGAGTAGATAAAGAGAATTAAGATCTCTGAGGGAGAAAAAGAAGTTGACTGAGGTACAAAGTGCCCCTAAGACTGCAGTTAAATGTGATTGTGGATGTGCTCTGTTTCTGTAAGCTGCCAGACAAACTTGCTTTCTGCTTGGGATAGATCAATTATTTTTTTCCATTAATGTTAGGGTGTTCATATGTAGAATTTAGACCAGTGTGAAGAGCTGCTTTTATGAATATAATGCTCTATTAATATAAATTGCACTTTCATTAGGGTATTATGGTAAGGTGGTATAATTATAGGTGGGATAATTAACATGGAACATGCAAATCTTTACTTTCAGGGAATGCTTGGTATAGGACACCAAGGAACATTGCCTGAATATAGTAATAACTTAATGCTCTCTTTTAATCCTCATCACTGAAAAAGGAATTTATTCCTTCAGGTAATTCAAATCGAACTACAAACACTGGAGTGAAAAAACAAAAAAACAAAAAACAAAAAAAACCCCCAAGAAACAAATAGGGAAAAAATACAACCACAACAAAAGCCATCTGGCAATCAATCTTTTTCCTTAAGCAGAAAAGAAAAACAAAGGCCACTACTACTTTTCTCTTTAATAAATGAAGTCTACTGATAAACTTATTGATAGACAGATATTCTGGCAACAGATTGTCAAAACGTGTCACCAGACCACACATGTAACCCACACTCACAAGCTGTCTGCAAAGTTAATCTAAGAACCTGTAAAATATCCCAGGTTTGGAGTATAAATATTTTTAGTGATGAAGTAAATTCAGAATTTTTAAAAAGTTATTTACATTTTTAAACACACAGGACTGTTAAAAATGCAAAGACTTAAATTAAACCTCAAAATTAAAGTCTATCTCTAGTACAAAATATGTTTACCAAACAGAAAACACAGTTACTTATTATATAAGTGTGACTTTGCATGCTGCTTATGGAGGCTCCTGTCGCCCTGGCCCCCCACCAAATGTTGCAATGCTTGGTGTTAGTTTAACGGTTGAAGTCCAGCTGGGATTTTTCGGGGAAAGATTTAGCATTGGTTACTTATTGCTAGATTACAGATTTACCTAAATCTTTTCTGAGAGCTTGCTCCATCACCAGCTTCCACACTGCACAGCCAGTGCATGAGAAAAAGTTAAATACCTGTAACCATTTGAAGAGTACAGTTCTGTTAGTTCTCTTCCTCCTAAATCCTTCCTCTCTTCCAGCAGTCATTAGGAAAAAGAAGAATGCCCTTGTTTAGCAAACCATGTACTGCTACTCCAGTAATTGCCTTTTGGTTATAGCAGCTGTACAACCATGTTAGAGCAGCAAGAAGAGACATTATAAGGCTTCTGTGGAGATACTAAAAACTTGGCTGACACAATCCTGGGCAACCTGCTCTGACTAAGCCTGCCTGAGCAGGGATTTGGACTAGATGATCTCAAGAGGTTCCTCCCAACCTCAGCATTTCTGTAACTGTCATTCTCACACTTGAGAATGTTCTTTGCTTTGCAGGTATTTTATTTCCATTTAGTTTTATTACTAGGAAGCCTGAGACGTAAAATTCAAGTTGCATATAAGTAAAAATGTCTCTTTCTTAACCTTTTTGTTTCCAGATGGCTGAACGCTAGACCAAGCTTAAAAGAGAGTATGGAGTCACTGTGGAAAAGAACCAGCTAGACTCCTCCCTGTTTCTCTAGAAGGTATCTCTAGTATGTTGCCTCAAAACTACCACAAAGGCTCCATTTGAGAAATGGCTGCATTAAAAGATACTACCTGGCAGAAAAAGCAGGAAGATGATGTTTGGCTTAGAAGAGTTTGGCCTCAAAAAGAGCCACTTGCAAGAGTCGTACTGGTAGAAGATGGGTATAAGTTACAAGGAGGGCAGCTGGCAGGATAGAGATAAAAAAAGACATGTATAAATATCCACTGCAGGGTCCACATATTACGTCAAGAAATATACAGGACAATCTCCCATATCTAAAATTTCAAGAGCAAATATAAATGGACAAATATATAATAGAACAGGACATAAAATGTCCTAAGCAATGCATCTGCTCTGCATTGAATCGAAATATGTCAATGTACAGGCTTACATATCCCTTAGGCCAAAGACTCTTTCAGATGGTAGCTAAAGCAACGTTTGCCTAAAGCACCTGTCAAGCATCCATTGAGAACTGAATCATGTGACTTCAAAGTATATATCATCATGGGCTACTGTCAAGATCTGGTGGTGACCTAATGTTGAAGCAAAAGTATATTCTAATTTTGTTCGGGGAAAGCAGAAGAAAGATACTTTGCTCAGAAGACTTTGACAATGAAGGAAGGAAAAGCAAAGCCAAACTGTAACTCAGAAGGAGCAGACAGACCTTCCACACAGCATCTATGGCCCAAGAATTGTAACCTTTCATAGCACCACCTGGACTGAACAAGGCTGTTCCTCCTCCCCTCTGTGTCTTCTTACAAGTATCAGCCTGTTTTTCAGGGTAAGGCCACAACCTCTGTCCTGGGTGGCTTAAGTTTTTCCTCTCCAGCCATAATCAGACAGCATTTTCCTGTTAGATATCCTATAAGTGGTCCAAGCTGCCAACTGCAGCATAGCTATTCTCTTTTGGCAAAGAAAAATTGTCTTGTTTTCCATGCTTTCCTTCCCTCCACTATTCAGGGGCATATTTGGCACAGAAAAGGCAACAGGTGTACTTTTTTTTCAAAAAACCATGAGGTATCAGCACTTTGAAGACATTAGTGTGATGGGTCTCCCAGCTGCAAATGATGCCACTCACCTTATTATGCAAAATACCTATATAAAGCTATTATTGCTTGGCATCTATGCCCCAGTGAGGTGGTCCAATCAATTAACAAGCACAATATCAGATGAAAATGGACATGATTGCAGGCAGCCAAGACTCACTGCATTCTAATAAAGCTTTTTTTTTTTTTTTTTAAACAAAGTCAGATTTTGCAGATCAAAAATGTGTATATGTCTGTCTGAAGTTTATGCATCTAGTGGTAGAGCACAATAAGAATCCCCCATTTATTTTCATTATATTACACAGAAATTTTACAGATTTAAAATGTTAGAAGAAAGGTATCATAAATACATATACAAATCTACAGAACTGAATGTTAAACCCAGCTAAAAGAATGTACTTGTGTTTCAGATTAACAGACTGACAAGAACTAAATATTTTGTGAGGACAACATATGAGAGATGAGTAAGGAGTCCTTGGACTGCCCTACTACCATGTACTTTATTTTGCATCTCTAAAGGATATCCTTACTAAGGATATCCTTAATCTGATTTTGAAAGGGAAGAATTTAAGTGATTTTGTCCAACATCACAGCTGTGCACATCGCAAAACTACTGGAATTAGGGAAGTCAAACACTGAGGAACATGCCCACAAGGATTAGCTAAACTGAGAAAGGAATCCTTTCTGCATTCTGCCTGATACTACTTCTGTTTTAAAATTCCAAATCAAAAACTTATTTCTAAAACATGCAAATGGAACATTCATTAGAACAGAATCTACACAAAGACACCTTCTAGAATAATTTGAAGAAATCAAGAAAAAAATTAAAATAAAGAGACACTCTACAGAAGTGAAACAATTCAATTAACAAGACTGATGCAAAGTGCAGTTTTATATTCCAGCCTAAGCAAGACATGCAGTATGCTATTTCTGCTCTGATACATCAATGTAAGCATAATTTCACTGAAGTCAGTTTAAAAGCCTATTTTTTCCACAGAAAATGTTTATGCATTTTCATAAATGTTTGCTTTGCTCAGGAAGACTTCTCATTATAAACAAACAAAGAATTAGATAGTAGAAACTACTTTTAGCAAAATTAGCTTTAAGAACCAGGAATAGGCTTAACAAAAATCAATTTTTTCATTTAAGGATACTTTTATTCCTTATTGCCTACAAAAAAGAAAAAAAAAAAGGAATTAGAAAGGTGGATGTTAGAACAGAATCTAAATATAGCTAATAATTTTTTGAAAAAAAGGATCTCTCCTGATTTGCTAGAAGATCTTGTTTTTGAAAAGCAATTCTAAAGTATATCCTCTTAACTGTGCTTACTTCAGTGATGTGATATGGAAAATGAACAAATTTCAGATAATCTTGACACTTCTGTCAAAATGAGCACACTCTGTGTTCCTCTGTTATATCTTTTGTGTTTTGCAGAGGTGGGCGTTGGCATCTACTGTATGAAGAGGAGCAATATTCAGCTGTAGATTTTTAAGATCTATTTCAAAAAACCTCCAGTGAGTCCAACGCTTCCAACAAAACTCAGTTCTTCACTTTCCAGCAAAGTGGTTTTATTTCTGAATGTCAAGGCCAAACTTACTAGGCCTGTTAAAATACCCTGGAATATATATAAAATGTCAGCTACATACATATAAACAGCAGCTATACAATATAGACTGTTCTTTAAAAATTCCTTTTGAGGTATTTTCTCCCTAATTAGACTTTCGGATTTATTTTTTTCCTGACAAACTAGTACAGATATTACTTCAATGAAGAAGCAGATAACAAAGAGCCAACTAAGGAATAATGATTTAAGTTTATATAAAGATTAAGACTGAGGTCTCTCTTTATCCTGGAATAAAGGAACAGTTTTCATACAGACAACTGTATGAATGGCTGTTTGAGACAAGCTATGTGGGATAATGAATACAAACACAATATAGCTAGAAAAAGGAGGTAATTTTATCCATAGTCCAAATATTCTAGTATGTATCAAGTCTTATCAAATATAACAAGACAAAAAAAAAAACCAAACCAAACCAAAACAAAACAAAAACATACTTCCATTAAATAGTTGACCATTTCAACCAAGAAGTCAGACATCGAATCTGACCTGTACCCTCTGAAATAATGATGGTTGCTCTAGGGCGAGGCAGATGTGATACTGTGTCTTTTGGTAACATTCAGTATAAATTTTGTGGTTAAATTAAACTATCATGTGGATTAAGTCTGCTGTGTGATTTATATGAGTATTAAATAAATTGTCAGCCCTCTAAACAGGTTCAGTTAGGCATATGTGTTTTCTTTTTCTTCCTTGCCTTGTTTGTCCCCAGGCACTGAGAAGTTTATGGGCATCATTAGGAGTGGAGAAAATGTCAACAGTGAAACGGTATTCCACTGTTACTTCTACCACTGATGTATTATGGTATGTTGAAGAAGTTTTATCTCTAGACTGCTGGTTTCTTCTCTCATCATTTATTTGTGCTGAGTTTTAGCAAGGTCAAATATCACATTGTTCCATTCCTTTCTGAATGCAGTACAAATTCTTATAAGAGTGCACAGAAGTATCTGAGAACAAAAACCAGCTGCTTACCTCGGTTTTCTGATCAGGCCATTTGTAGTCGGAGGACGAGGCATTTAGCTATTGTCCAACTACCAATCCCCATTTTCTGCAAATAAACTGCAACTGGCTACTTGGATTTCCTTGCGCAGTTCTGGCAGGTTCACACTGTGGTATATAATTGAAGGTGAGATCACTGCTGCACGGTGGTTTTCAGTCTAACCAAGCATAACAACCCATTAACTATAGTATGAATTCTCTCTATTTATCACCTCCTGACACAAAAATTAATTGTAAGTCTCTACATCTCTCCATTATTTTAAGTGTGCTTTTGCAAAACTAACATTATTTCAATGCCATTGAACTCTCTACATGAGTCACATGGGCTCTCAGAAAAAGAAGGTAGAAGAAAGAAACTGTCAGAACCATTCAGGAGTTCAAAAAACTTAGTGGATCCCAAATTATGGGAAAACACTTACGTTCATCAACCATAGTAGATTAAATCTGCAGCTGTATTTGCTATTGGAAGCCAATAGAAGATGTAAAGGAAGAACTGAGCTGGCCAATAGAAGAAAAGTCCACCGCAACTTTCTCAGCTTGTCCTCACAGGAGAGGTGTTCATCCCTCTGATCATCTTTGTGGCTCTCCTTTGGAGCTGCTCAAGTAGGTCTGTGTATTTCTTAAACTGGTAGCCCTAGAGCTGAACACAATATTCCAAGGGAGGTCTTTCAAGAGTGGAGTAGAGGAGAGAATAAAACCAATGAGAGAAAGCAGAACAGCAGCTTCCAACCATTATTCTATTCAACAGAAGATATGTATTCTTTTCCTAATGGAACTAGTTACATACCATGGGTACACTGAAAATATTTTTTTTGCCAATACAAAAGTGAATATTTTCACCCATTGGATTTTACTGTTCTATTAAAAATAATTATTTTATTACAGCAAACTCCAAATTAATTTTCTAATATGAACACATAATTTGTGCTTTACCGATGCTAATAAATGTGATTTTCTCTTTTTGGGGTAACTCTCTCACCCCTGTGCCTACTTGTGCATTGAATCTGTTATGGACCTGCCCATAACAAAATGTTCTAGGAATATAATACCAGCAACCACTTCTCCATAGCACATCTTTAAATATTTACAGCATTTCAGTGGCCGAAGAAGAAAGTAGCAACAAAATTCTCTGGTTGTGTAGACATTCATGAATGAGCATGCAAAAGGCACTCTGTGATGAGGCTGTGGTGGTAGGTAAGGATAAACATCCAGTGGCAGCAGACAGCACTGGCTGTGCATAATGAAAAGTTTGTACCATGTGCCTAAGGCAGATAAAATCCTAAAGCCAGCTTTTGGTAGAAGATATACTGCTTCTACATGCAAGAAAACCGTAACAACCTCATGTAAATCAGGAGGTCAAAAACATTCATCCACTATTTCTAGTATGGTGTGAAAAGCGAGTGCTTGCTATTCATCATTGCCAGTGCCTCACTTTTCAATCCCCAGCTCCAGAGACCTGTCTGTCAAAAGCATTGCCACTTGAGATGCTCCTTATCTATTCAGCTGAATGGCTTTTCTCTAGCCTTGACCTAGAGTGCTCTACCCTCTCCTCTTCTGCCATTGTCAGGAAAGCATGAAACTTTTGCCAAAAATATGTCCTCTGAACTGTATTTTTTCTCTTTCTTTACCAAGACTGCTTAAGATAACTTACTTCCATCTTGACACATAGCTCCTTTTAGGCACCAGCTTCTGTGATAGATACTGCTCTCCTACCTGCTCCTTTCATCTCCTCTAATCACTCTTATTTGAATCTCCCTTCCCTCTAAAAGTAGGCCTGCTCATGATGCCTTTACCGCTGTGCTTTGAAACTGAACACTGGATGTCCACTGACCATAAGCAACATATAGGTGCTGATGCCTACTCTCAGGCAACCTTCAGAGTCTGTAATCAAGATGTCTAAGGCTTGTTCTAATGTCTCCACAGCATAAAGCTTCTCCTCCTGATTACTGCAGTTTACTGTTTCATCTCCTAAGACTGCACCATACTTAGAAAGTAAGTAAAAACTATAAAATCTCATTATTATACACCCTGTTAATAGAGTAAGCATCTAGACTTGCAACTCCTGAAATAAAAAGCAAACAAAAATCCTGGAAATAAAAACTGTCTCCCAGGAACCACTGATGCCCTGTAAGACCTCAAAGTTTTCAACAATTTTTCCCTAGTATTAAAGCCTCACTGCCCTCCTGATCAGCCTGAAGCTCTCTCAGCAAGCTTTTCTCATTTGTTCAGGACCAGCTTTCTCTCGCTTGTTCAGATAACTCCCCAGCTCAGAGAACATAC
This sequence comes from Megaceryle maxima, assembly GCA_024605025.1. NCBI lineage: Eukaryota > Metazoa > Chordata > Aves > Coraciiformes > Cerylidae > Megaceryle > Megaceryle maxima. The sequence continues at coordinate 20,504 of JANHGN010007016.1, read as the reverse complement.
ATTCTTTTCTCATCTGTTTTCTCACTAGGCAATCTCCATTGTTCCAATTTAGAAGCAGATAACCTGAGACGATGAGTTTCCTTTAGTTTAACCAGTCTATTTAGCATATTCAATGCTTTACTGAGAAAAAATCATATTGTGTTATCTCTTCTTAGATTACTCTTGTATCTGTTCTTGCATAGAGTGTGTGATCTATGACATAGACCAGCCAGCAAGTGGCAGATTAAATACAGACTGAGGAACAGAGTGGTACATGAAATTCATAAAATAAGTCTGGATTTATAAATTATACATATATTCCCTAAATTGTCATATCTCCCAATCTTTTCTCTGCTGTTTGCCAGATTTTCTTCCACCTGTCACTGTCACATCATAGCTTCTCCTTCCTTTTTTATGTCCTGATTAACAGGACATCTATATTCTCCCTTGAGCTCTCTTCCTCCCAGCAAGATTATTTTCCATATCCCTAGAGAGAGGGGCCAAAAAACCATTTGTGAGTCTGAGACACTTCTTTTTCAAGATATATTATGTGATCTAATAAGGATAATACTTTTTCTTATAAACGTACCTCTATGAGCACAATTCAAATGCTTCAATATAGGTTCAGAAAAAAATCTATATGAAAAGGATTTATTCTTAGATTGCTTTAAATAAAAATCAAATGTAGACCTTTTTTCTATATGTAAGGGGAGTCTATTAATCTGAGGAGAAGAGTGGATTGAGTTTTCGAATTTTGATAAAGACCGCAGATATTTCAAGTGGAAAAAAGCAACCAAACATGGAGTGGTCACATATCTACTCCTGGTATCATTGATTCTTTAGTGATGATCAGGACACTTTTGAAAACCACTGTGGCCATATACACCATTTGTACCCCATGTTCTATTCCAAAACTTATCCAGCAGAGAAACTAATTTAGACTAAAGAGATACAGAACTAAACAATAGTTTGGAGGGGTTTAGGGATTTTCTTTGGTTTGGTGGTTTTGGGGTTCCCCCCCCCCCAAAAAAAATTTGCAAATCTTCATTACTTACCTTTCAGTACTCAGAAATTGCTTAGAGGATGTGATATGCTCTGCAGCATGGCCCAGTAAAGAGTACACAGTTGTGCAGCACTGGCATGCAGATGTTTTTATATGCAAAAAAATAAGCACCAAATTATCACCAAATTTTGGCCAAGAAATAAGCACTAAAGTAGTATTAAATTTTGATAAAAGAATGTGTTATACTAGAAAATGGTTCATTAATATTCAATTTCCTTCAATGCTTGATTAGAACCAATATTCTCATTTCTATCCCCCAGTCAAATCTGCCATTTGATTTTTCTATAACTCCCTGAAACTATTTTCCTGGAATTAAATGAGTGCATATGGAATTGTAATATTTCATATCATAATACATGTACTTGTTGCAAGTTCTGATCTTACCCTGTTGCCAGTTTCATAATTTTAGGCAAAATCAAGGAAAGGTGCACACAAGCCTTTTGTTTTCTTTCTTTCTAGTGACTTCTCCTGTATCTTTCCATCTTGAATAAGTGCCACTTAGTTTTCCAAAATGTGTATTTTTATGATGTATGTATTACACACAGTAGAGACTTGCAGCAGCTCTTTAAGTATCACTTCATATGGTGGGTTGATAGAGCAAGCAACCTCTTGAAAACAGAACTGTCTTTACACTCTTTAATTGCACACTGTGTGTTGTTCACGATTTTTCTTTTTTATCATGAGCCTTTGCTACACTTTTCACCCTAAACTGATGAGAAGCATCCAGATACATAATACATACAACATATATAAAGTACAGGAAATAAAAAAATAATTTGACTAGGTTAGGAATGTCTCATATAGTTTAGTGGTTCAAGGAAAGTAGTCTATTCTGCCCATCTTACAGTAAAATGGAATTTGCAGGTAAGAGGGAACAACTGTGCAGATCACACAAGTACATATCCAGCTCCTTCTAAAGTTCAACTTATTTTTTCTAGCACAAAACTAATAACACAAAAATAAAACAAAGTCCTTGACTATTACAAGGTACAGTTCTCAGATGTCTTCCCTCTTCCCACTTCAGAGCTGCCAGAAGAGGAATGTGTCTTATTCTTGAAAACCAAGTTTCTGTGAGACATTCATTCAATTCATTCCTCTTTTCCTCGTCATAAGAGCAGTAAATATGTTAAATCCTCTGCCTAAGATGCATATGTAATGCTTCCATTGTATAAGTTATCATGCATAAGATAAACAACAATCCAACCTCTGAATATCACATTTTATTCAAAACTTTTACTTTCTGCTAAATGGTCTAAAAGCATAGTGGTTCTGAAGCTGGAACCAGTAAAAGTTCTTAATTACACAAGGACATGGAACAGTGTTTTTCCATGTTTCACTTGTAATAGGAATATTTTTTTAGAAGTTAGTAATAGCTATGTGTTGATTATGAGTGTTATTACCAGCTATGTGTTGATTATAATTTCAAGTGTCCATGTTGAAACTAAATCTACATTTCATGGTTTGACCTTGAGAACTATTATGGTTAGTATCTAGAAGATACACGGTGCCAAACAAATCATAATTTTTTAAAAAGGAAAATGATGAGAACAGCAGGAGTAGCTATAGCTTAAGACATGCTATGCTGTTGTAGGAAAAGGCTTAGAAAATACAATAAAAATGTCAAACAGCAAAGGAAATCACAAAGGTAATGATTGACAGAGAAATTACTTGTACCTTATTCCACAATTTATTATTTACTCAACTGCCTGCTGTTAGATAAAGGACACAAAACACCATCTCTCAGTGCTTAACTAATATATGGTTCATCAGATGAGGCTCGTGTTCACCTCCACTTCAATCACCACGGTTCTCAGTGGAGAGGAGGGTCAGAACACTGGGGGTACTAGCACCTGAAAGTGTTGCAACGCATTTTGCTTGGAAACATCTGTCTAGGACAAATATTGAAGTGCCACAGTTATGTAGCTGAAATAGATGAAGCACAGATAATATCACTTCATTGATAAAATCTGCAAAGAACCCACAAGTAACACAAGCTCTCCTTGTGGGGATTTAATGAATAACACAGAGTAAAATTTAATTAATGTGAACATTGAATTTAAAAGTAGAAAATAGTTTGCAATGAACAACTTAGCTCTTGAAAACAACTTGCTTTATACTGCCTAAAGTGCATACAGTGAAAAATTAAAATAAAATCCATTCTGAGAAAAACATGCTGGGAAAGTTGCAGTAGTGGCACCTCCTGGATACATACAGCGTATGAACTGTAGATTAAGAGCAGTTAATTGTGCACAGTTTTCCTTAAGATATCCTACAAAATATTATTAAGCTAAAGAAATGTATATACATTTTGGTAATTTCAGAGGGTTCAATATACACTTCAGACTGCTTTCTAATTTAGACATGGACAAAGAGGGGAAAAAAATGCCATTAAGGATAATAAACTTGAGTACATGCAGAAGAATAGCTGTTATGCAAATGAAAGAAAGGCACAAGTGGCAAATGAAAACAGAGGTAAAATTTTTAGTTTGTGAAATACCGTTGTCACTATTTCTGAGGGGCATCATACAGATATGTGATGTCAGTAAACAGTACATTTATAACTTGACTACCATGTAAGAAAACTAGTGTTACTTGAAATCTTTAGACTATACAATTTGAAGAGAAGGGATGTGATTCTGTAAGAGTTTGGAGAATGTTTTTAACCATTAAAGATAACTTTCAGAACCTATGAAAATGGTTTCAAACTTGTTTTGGACTTGGGATATTTAATGATTTTCAGTCATTAGGTGTTGCTCTTCTAAAAGCTGCTCACCTCAGAATGGCTTTCAGATTTATAAATCTTAGGAAAGCAGACCTTACCATTTCCATGGTTCAACTGTTTCCCTCCATTACTCTCCAGCTAAATCAATCTTTAGATTCATAGAACAAGTGTGTAAATATTAATGCCTAGCAGAAGCAGTCTCACCTGGAATAGCTACCATGGCAGACAAACACTGAAGAAGCAACATCTTTTTAAAGTCCTTTTCAGCAAAAGTAAAGTTTCTAATTCAGAGCAAAAGAAGAAAACACTTCTGAGAAAAGATGTAAAGTAATATGGAAAAAGAATAGGCTTTTAGTTGACTGGAGAGAAAAAGAAAGAGTTAAAAGTAAGGGAAAAGTGCAATGTGCCAAAAAGATACGAAAGAACAGAATAGAATCAAGGAAGACAGAAAAGAGAAGAAAGCATACAGCAGTTACAGAAAGAGAATGAGTAACAGAAAGCTGTGGGAATGAAGAGTGAATACAAATGAGATTATAGCTCCTTTTTTACAGTTTCCAGAACAGCATCAATGACAAAGTACATATTTAAGTGAATGAATGAGTATATAAAATGGATAAGATATATCCAGTAGAGGTCAGGGGCACATATAATCAGATTCACCAAGAGCAACAGAATGCCTAGGGCTGGGTCTTAATACCATCACATTGAGATAGCATATATTGCCCTGGATTCCTCCTTTAAAAAAAATAAAAAATAAAAAATGAAGCCTAGCCTGGATCACTGCCAGTGCCTTAATTTTAATCTTTTACATATACCATCCTATAAAGTAGACAATGACTGGCATCAAGTTTCTCTGGTTTCTTATCACTGGTTTATTTTGATGCCTTGTTATTCAGCTTAGTTTTCCATTTATTCTAATTAATCTCTCCTCAGCTGCTCATGTCCCATAAGTGGTTTTTGTGTTTGGCTTCCTCTTCCTAATTTTTTTTTTTTCTTAGCAAATTTACTCACCTGGTATATCATCTTCTGCATTCATGGCTTTCTTGCTTTTTTCTCAAAGAGAAAAGGAAAAAATATAGGGGTGTTGTGTACATGCAGGAGAACTAGGCACTTGTCTTTGCAGTAATTTTTGTTTGGTTTTGTGTTTGTTTTTTTTTCAATTGGCAGTCCAGGGGAATTAAACCAAGAGTGGAAAACAACTACTTCTGCCAAGACGGAGAGAGCAAGAGTACATATTCTTTCTTCCAGTTTCTGACATGATATGTTCAAATACCTTTCAGATACAGTATGTCAGCTTGTGTTTCACCATATGATATGACATAATGCAACATGACACACCAATTGTTTTGTGACAGAAATGTAAAGAAAAAGAGCGTCTCTACTCTGCCGGTAAAGAAATCATTTTAAGTAGAGAAATAGCCAGATTTCTCCTAAACATTAATGCATCAAAGTGTAATGGCCTAGAGAGCTTCCTCCTTCCTGGAGCTCCTGTTGCCAGAGCTCAGGGACAGCTCATCTGCAGTGCAGATGCAGGCTGTGCCCTTCCCCAGCCAGCGCTGCTGGGAGGCCTGAGCCACGGCTGACCACCCCACCCCCGCCTTTCCTGTGGGAATTGCTTTTAAGTTGACACTCTTTTGCTTGGCTCCAGCCTGAACAACAGCACCAGCTGTGTCACACCTGGGGCTGTCCCTGGCCATGGGCCCAATTGATCCAGACCTGGACCAAGTTACAGACTGGCTTTCCAGTCTCACTTTGTCTGGCCTCACCAGTACAGACTTGGTTGGCATTCACTGAGAAATAACCGACTTTGATTAAGATGACCAGGCCTGATCCTGTCCCTGATTCACTGACTGGTGTGCCCAGCTTGACCCCATGGACTGTTGGTCAGACCTGACTGCCATCTCCAGGCATGGCCATTGACCTTGCTTGGAGACTGCAGGATGGGGCCCTCACCATGGTACCCCACTCGGTTCATCTCCCTTAGGGAGCAGTCGACTGGGTTGTGCCCCAACACAAAATGGAAAGTATTCATTTAACCAGAAAGGGGACTGTCCTGTTTAACTCTATAGGCTCTGCTGGTACTTTCCAATCCTGGTATATTTTAATTGTAAACCTTTTAATGTCAAAGCACATTTGTAGGGCCCTGGGTGAGCGGATGACCTTTAATTTTAGACATGTATTGTGTGTTCAGAATGATTAAAGGAGGAATCAAGTTCAGCTTTTAACAGCTGGAAATTTAATGCAATCAGTTTAAGTATTATAATTTTGAAGCTTTTCAGTAACAGCATTTCTGGAGATTTGAAAATTTTTGTTTTGATTTCCTGTTTTATCAACTATTCGCTCTTTACCAGGTCTGTCTGATTCCAGAAGGCTGCATCTGCCTTCTCAGAGGCACAAACTCTGTCTGCAGAAAAGAGCATCATAGTACTGCAATAACTGGGAATTCATGACTAATTTCCAAATAAGAGAGACACTCTGTACTACTCTGTGGGAAGAGTACACCAAACCACCATTACTTCCATGTACTGAACTGGCAGGCCAGGAATATTTGCAGGCATGAACCTAGAACAGACAAAATCCCCACAATACACAGCAAAACAATTCATGTGGCATATCACAATTTAGTGCACTAAACTGAACCAGGACATATGCTCTGGAAACCCCACCAGTTAACTCCAGGCTACGACAGCACCAGGATTTATATGTTTAGAGAAGCATGAGTCCACTGGCACCTTCAGATGCGGAAGGAAAAAACCATAAATGACTGGCATGTACTAACTTAGGGTGCTTTATTTAGTGTTGTTCAGCAAACCTCCTTTCTAAATAAAGGCCCCAGTACTCTAATGGATACCTTCAGGGTAGACTTCCATGGAAAAATAATTAAAATTAAGAGTTGATGAGGTATAATAAAGGAACCCAGACCCTCCTATTGTTGTTTACACCAAATGGAAACAAAAACTTTTCAGAATATTTTAATTAACATTTTTGTGAGTGTGACTCCTGAATTCCAATAGCTTGATGTCAGTGATATCTCCAGCCCTTTTTCTTTTTTTCAACAGAGTCTAGTTTGGCTAGTGAATTTGTGGGAGGTATAGGAAAGGATCTCTGAGCAGCAATTTTTTCCTTTCTTTGTACTGACTCTTCCCTGATAAGAAGTGAGGGAATGGGAGCAGAGAGGCAATAATCCTCTGTGTAGTTACTGAGCCCATTCTGTCTGTTCTGCTCAGGTACAGAACTGCTAAGGAATTTCTATAATGAAAAATAGGTTTTGTCTTAACTGACTCTTGAAATTCTTTCAACTGGGGAATTGCAACAGTGCTATTAAAAACAGTTTTATTGACATGACACATTTCCTAGAATAGGCCATTAATCATTTCATGTTATTGCATCAATACTATACTTAACATTAGAAATTCAAGCAAAATCCTAATGATACAACTATCAAGAGGAAAAATGTAACACTGAATTTACCTAAGTGGTACTTCGGCCGTGACTGAGTAGCATATTCAGACTAATACCTATCAGCTCGATTTCTGCTGGTTAAGTGTGGATTTTTATTCCTTAAAGTATTGTTAATAAAAAAGGAAGGAGGTCAGCAATGTCACTTTTCTGCCCTACCAACCTACTCAGAATAACTGCCTTGATGTAGAATCTTGTCATGTCCTGTTCTCTGGAGTCTTCTTTCAAAATGTATGTATAAACATACCCTTAATCATAATACTGAGCATCTGTTTCAGCTCCAAGCAGCACTGATCACTAAGATTCTATACCAAAATAACTTATTGAGACAGAGGCTACAGGTTTTCCAAATAATAAGCTGACCTAATTTACATGTCATTGGGAAGAGAATGTACTCCATACACTGTAACTTTACAACTTTAAAATATACCTCCAGAAAAGCAATTTATTACTGTGTGATTAGCTTAATTAGTATCTATTATTTTGTTGGTCCTGGCTGTTCTCCCAAAAAACTATTTTTTGGCAAAATAAGCAAATAATTATCATTAGCATTTTAAAGATCCGAAGGAGATGAAAGCAATAGTGCACACACAAAATGAAGGTTGAGAGATAAGGATGTTGTCGCTGATGGAGAATGAAGATTAGCACAGCTGCAGACCCCTATCAATAGTTAGCAGGGTGAAGACTGAAGAGAATCAGGAAAAGCCTGATGAATGCACCTTCTCTTACCCTCCGAAACCTGACCCAACTGAGGTACTGTCACTCTTGTAATGTCCTAGGTAATTCTGTTAAGGCTTGACACAGGCACAAGGAAGCTGTGGTTCTGTCCTGCTTATGATGTTCTTCCCAATCCATATTGTCTATATGAGCCTGTTCTTCACTTAAATGCACTAAACTCTGCCCTGCAGAGTTTTGGTCCTCTTATATCCCTTGTGTCAAGGTAAATCCCATATCTGCTCAGTTCTATCCTGCTGAAGGCAAGCTACCACTGCCAGACATGGGATCGATGGTCTTGCACACTAGACTTCACTTTCATATTTCAAAGATTTTGCAATGAAAACTATTTTGTGACAAATGTAGTATTAAAGAGCAGCTGGTTTATACAGGCACCTAAGGCAATTCTGAGTCCTATACCATTACCACCATTGCTCTTACACTAACTTAATTCAATGTAGAATTGAACAAAGACTATAACATACACTGTAACAGAGCAAAACAGACAAATGAAAGGTGAGAGGAGTAAGAACTGAGTTACGTTAGGAAAAAAAAAATAAAATCAGAGAACACAAACTGCACTGAAGTTCTTTTTCCTACCAAATCAAGCACGACTACCAATCTGCTGCATTTTTGCAGGCTTAGTCTACAAATGCTTATCATACTTTTTTCAGGTTTAAAAAAGAAATCTCAAATGAGAAATAGTTTTGTTGTGTAATATTAGGCTGATAGTCTTAAGCTTTCACAAAGAAAACTGAATTTGAATAAGGATTAAATTCAAATTCTCAGTGAAATATCCATCCCCAACTAATTATTTCTCACATTAATTCTAAATTCTGGTTGTACTTTGTCTTCCAAAACATCATATTTGAAGCTAGTTCCAGCTAAATCACAGAAGATCCATATTAATAAAGATGTTTAATGTAAGAGCATTGTTTTTCTCACAATATTTCATGTCCCAAAGAGGTCTTCTGTAGTATCCCAGGAAAAGGAGATATAACTGTGAGAAGTGTCAGAAATAGTGAAGCAAAGATAAACATTATTTTTTCTTTTGATATTTCAGCTGAGGTTTCTAAGTTCAAGAAATTAACTGAATGGTTTTCTTGTATCCTTCTGCTGCTTCTTATGTTTATGTGTCAAAATAATTTCAGTAAAACACCCCATGATGATAATTTTAACAAATTTCTGACAAGCAAATATACTTCTTGTAAAGGTGTATAGGCTACACCTACAAGCTAGGTTTGGTTTTGATTCAGTGCCTGGCACATTTACTGTTTACAGAAGAGGAAAAATGTCAGGTGTAATGAATGGTACTAAGCTGGAATAAAATAAATTGAACTCACATTTTTGGACTTCTAACCTTTCATGATTTACTACCTTTTCAGTCAATGTTTAAAATACATACCTATCATTTAAATGAACATAAATACCTTTACCCCAGGATTTAAAAAGAGAAATGGCAATCATTACAATTATGGAGAGCACAGTTGGTCATTAACAGCAAAAGTTATAGATCCTTCTGAATAGCCACTACAAGTCAAAACAAGCTGATGAGATTAAAAAAAAAATAAAAATAGCACTACTAAAATCAGCATAGAACATCACTGGAGCAAGCTGAGTCAAGGAAGCAGATTATCTAATTAATTTATGAGTTCTTAGTTCCTTATACTTGTTAGATGCCTAGAGTAGCTTCTTCAAAGATGTCCTACAATGAAGTCATACAGGGGATAATCAGAAGAGAAAAAAAAATATCTGCTTTTCATGTAAGGCAGTAAAAATAGGAAATCAGAAAAAAAAAATGTGGTTTTGCTTTTCCTGTGTATGGAAGGGAATGTGGTGAAGTTGCTTTAGAGATGTTCTTTCAAGAATATTTTCCATAAATTAACTAATTTTGAAATTACCTATAACTGAAAGCACAAATATTTTTAGCTTTGTATAGGAAGTACAATATTGTAGAAACAGCAGAAAAGGAAATGGTATGTGATGCATCTGTTGAGTTTAGAAATGGCAAACCAAGAGGAAAAGGATATTTTTTCTCCAAAAAAAAAAAGATTCTGGCAGTTAGTGGAAACAGTTAAGCTCTAAGCAAGCTAATAAGCAGTAATGTTACTCTAAGCATTACTCTCAACATATGAAATAAATAGAAAACAATGAAAAACAGGCTATGGATGAGACATTCTTCCTCCAGTACACTGCATTCAAGCTGATATCCAATTAGGAAAATCTCCAAAATTAATACAGAGTTTCACTTTCTTTAAGTGTAATGGTGGAGATAAGAGGAATATAATCCAGTCTTATCAACTGATTCAGCTCCTGAAAATGAACTTTTAAGTATATGGTCATAAGGTCAGAAAAGCCAATCTAAACGAAGAGCGGTTTTTGAACAGTGTGGTAACAGTCTGGAATTATATGCTAGGGCCCACACAAGTAGGTTACTACAGCCATAATTTCAACATATAAGTTTTATACTTTGACAGTTAATCATACAGAAATGCAGTGAGGATTTCCAGGAAAAGTTTAAATTGTTCCACTCAGTTTTTGTACAGAGTGGTTCATTTCTAAAAGAAGTAGATTTTTTTTGAAGCTGAAATACAGCTGATTTCTTCATTAATAAAGTAAAATGGAAACAAAAGAGCTCAAATTCTAACAGCAAATACTGTTTTCTAGAGTCAAAAGACCCAAATGTTTACTGATTCTAGCCTTTAACAGATGGACAATATTAGCAAATCTTTAACCTATCATTCTTACTCTGGGTTTTTTGGGTTGTTTTTTTTTTTTTTTTTTAAACCCATGCCATTGATCTACCACACGACAGTGATTTCCTTGAAGGGATTTGGTCTTACATTGTCCTAAATTCCTTTTGTTTTTCTGATGTCCTAATCTATCAATGAGGCTCATGATATATCTCTTTTTTTTAACAAAAATGGAACAACAGCACCCCCATCCAAGATAGATTATCTCTTTCAAAGTCTTTCACTGTGAAAAGAAATACATCAAGTATATGTTGTCTACATAAGCCTAGCCCCCAGTAAAAGCTAATTTGAAGAAAGACTGGATACCCTGACAATATTTTTGAACCTTGAAATCAATATGAACCTGCTAAGTGCAGAGGGAGGAAATGAAACACAGCAGTCCCTGGCTTGCTTAGTGGTTTGCATGTAACACTGCACTTGTAACACACACCACGTTAAGATGTCTATTAGGTGTGTTATCTCCCTAGGCCTCCTATAAAGACATCTGTAGAAGATTAGTTATAGTTTAGCAGACTGGATCACATTGTGGAGCTGTCTACCTTTCTTGATACCTATAGAGGGAACACAGTGCAATCAGCATCCCAGCTTCAGCACTGTAAGTAAGAGTTCATCTTAACATCTACTGCTCGTGGGTTAGTGTAGCATCCTTCAGTCTTCTACCAAGTTCATTGAGACTCAGTGCAAACACAGGAATCTCAGAGCATGAATAAGGCCTGATGAGGATGAAGGACTATAATAATAGGCTGAAAGTATAATTAGATGTTTCCTGATGCACTGCAAATACAATCACTTGTGATACAAATGATCTGAAACTGGAGTATCATAGCATTAGGAATATAACAAAAATCAAAGCTATTTTGGTGTTGTCACTGAGAAATTTTCCCTGTAAGAACAAAAGAAAACATTTTAGATAATGTGCTACAGAAATCCTAAAATAAAAAAAGGAGAACATTCTTGTTCAGAAAATCTTTGCCAGCATTATAGGAATGAAATCCTTCTTTAAACACTGGTAGGCTTTTTTACTCATAAACCATTACAATAAATTAGATATGTCCAGTAGCATTAAGTAAAATATGTAAGCATCAAAATCATCACAAAATCGTTGCCACCATCACCAGCTGTGGTTTTTAAAAGAAACAGAAAGAAACACTGAGTTTTCTTAACAAAGCACTTCAATTGTCCTTGTTTGTTTTTCATATTTCAGTGAAGATCAAGTTTATGATCAACTTGAGTTACTTGGAATTTCTTAAATAAGCCTTGTTTTATAGCTGCTAGAGCAACACTGGTGAAATAATTACCACCTTTGGTCTGTTGCAGTAGTTAGAGGTTACTGCCTCCTCTAATCTCCCAGCAGAGCTAATTATATAAGCAATTCCTAACCTGTTTCAGTTTCAATCAGCTTGATTAGTAAAATTCTACTATGTATGCTCTATTTGTTAACTTGGATCATTTAGTTAAGAAGCACAGAGATGAGAAAATCCATCAGATGAGATGTCTACATTCTACAGGGAATATTGACATGAAGAGGGGTGGGGGGAAGCAGTAACTGCTTCAAACTGATATGACTCCAGACAGAATATACCTGCATCAAGATAGCTTGAATGCACAATAAAATACACATACCAGTTTATCCTTTATACCAGAACAAATCTGACTTACAAGAGATAACAGGAGTCTAGACAACACCTGACCTAGCATTACTTTAGATTTTCATAAACAGATGATACCTGATCTAGCATAACCTCTTCTGAGACAAAGTTACTCTTTCAAAAATGTTTATAAATATGGTCTGGCAGAGAACATTTATATGAATTCAGCAGAATGTCTTATCTGGACTCAGCATTTCTGGTCTGTGCTCACTGAAAGTGCAGTTAATATCCCATGGAAGTGCAATTGGAGTCCTTCAAACAGGGAAGAGTACACACAGTTCTAAATTACAAAAAGAAAATTAAAAAATGAATTTTTCTATCTGAGTAGAAATATATCAGAGAAAAGAAAGTAAATGATCCATTTCTGAAGCTTTGTAGATGTGCACAAATGGTCCTTATCTAAACCCATGAGCTTTTTTTGTATATATTTTCTCTCTGTATATTAAATATTATTTTTCTATAGTACCTACAACATTAATTGACATACAGTAACTTATAGCTAGTAACATAAATTATGGTTTTGATGCTAAGATTGTGAATAATGTAGAAGTGTTTACTGTAGATAGTGTGACTTTTGCTTCTTCACAGTACTCTGATCTACTCTGTAATTTTTTTCAGAAGATCTCTTAGCATAACAGTAAGCAATTTTGCACAATACCTATGTGATGTTTTGCTGAATTCCCATCAAGATGGTAGTGCCCTGCAGCACCTGGAAATGTGCACTGATCTTCTGCAACACTAGTTTCATCTCTTCAAGACTAAAATTGATTTTTCTCAAACTGGCATGTAAAGATACAAAGTGTACCCAGTGATCCATAGCTCAAGTGAGTGTAACAATACCAGCCTCAGTGGTTGAAGAAGCAGTAACTTTTTGAGTCTTTGCAAGCAACAGTGCAAGAAAAAAACAGACAGTAGTGAAGAATTTATCTTGTAAAATGCCATGCAGTCAAGTTGTTTCACTGCTGCTGGAGGCTATTGTCAAAGTTGCTAAGTAAATGGTAGAAATAGTTTTCTCTAATTGGAAAGAACTGGGATACCATGGTGATATGCTTTTTATAGCATACGTAACATAAACAGATAATAAAGGATTTCTAAACTCAGATTTTATCACTGCATGACTTGCCCAATTCTATAGTTCACTGTGAAAGGCTCAAATCCTCTCTTCCGAACGCTGAAAGAGGAAGGAAGGCATTGAAGTCTCTCCTTGCTGTCCTCCACAACATAACTCTGTAAGGACTATGTTTATTGAAAGGAAAGCAAGTACAAGTTAAAATACGCCTTAAAACACAAAGACCAGTCAAGTGTTGCACTTGCTTAGGCCTCATTAGCAATTCCCTGGCAATTAATGCACGTCTCTAGTGTAACAAGAGCAGTACATATGTCTTGGAAAGGACACACAAGAAGTAGTGTCACCAGTGCCCAGGAACTCCTTGCTACTCTGTTATGCCATGATGCTGCTTTAGGACATGATCCAATAGAGAATGTGTGGCCTCAGATGTGATTTGATCTGTAGAGGACCTACCTGTTAGTTAAGAAAAAAGTTAAGCAGCTTAAAGGTAAAACATCATTTAACACATTTATGACTTGTTCTGCTTCTCACTGAAGGGTGAATGAACATTTTTTTTACTACTATTACTCAGTCCTAAAATAAAAATTAAAAAAAAAAATAAAATATTACAAACAGTTCCCATTGTTACCCATATGTTTCCTTCAGGGTTCCAGAGCTTCAAAAAGCCTCTATTTAATTCCCATTACATGCACATAAATGAAGGAGAATTTTCACATGCCCAAGGACAGGTGGCACATATGTGAAGAAAAGACTTCAGACATTTTAACAGCTGAAAATAGAGATCTCTGTGGTTACAAGTGAAAGTGACCTTTGTGGGTTTAGTTTCTATTTTTTCTAATTGGATATGATCTTCCTGTCTTTTTTTTTTTTTTTTTCCTCTGCTGGTAAATAAGGATTGTAAAAATTTGAGGCCTGGCTTTCTAGAATAGCCTTTTAGAAGGCCATTCAAAGCCAGCAGGTGTTGCAGATGCTTGGCATTGTTCAAATTCAAACTTAAACAAGTAAGTATATCTGAGGTCCTGAACAGATTTCCGACATGCAGAAAAGGGTATCCTAGTGGTCAAATAGTGTGCTCTTGAGCTAAAGAAGACCAAATGCATCCTGGGCTGTATTAACACAAGCATTAAAAGAAATTTCTTTTTCACTCTATTTGACTCTCGCAAGACTGCACCAGGAGTACTGTGTCTAGTTTGGGGATTCTCAGTACAAGAAAGACATCGGTAGAAGAAACAGTCAGCAGAAGGCCATCAAGATCATTAGGAAGCAGGAGCAGAATTTACACAGAGAGAACTGGGTTGTTCAGCCTTAAGAACCCCTAACCCTGAATTTCCACCCCCCTAACATTTTGTGATTCTATGAAGGGGAGGATCTTAATGTTACTTTCAGCTACCTAACAGAAGGGTAGTGAGAAGGTGGAGTCAGACTCTTTTTGGAGATACATAGTGGATGGACGAAAGGCAACAGACACCAGCTGTAGCAAGGAACGTTCCATTCAGCTACTGTGAAAATTAAATTTCACAGTGACAGTGATCAAATATTGGAACTGGGGCCCAGAGAGTCTGTGAAATCTCTGTTCTTGGAAATAGGAAAAATTTGACAAGTCATGACCTTGCTCTCAGTGTACCCTGCTCTGGGCAGGGCTGGGACCAGATGACTTTCAGTGGTACCTTCTAACCTGTATTAGTCTTTGACCCTCTGATAACATCTTGACCTGATATCTCTGGACCTGCTAATGTGCAAGGGCATCTGGGAATAGCCAGAAATTCCACTGTATTCATGAAATATCTTGGTGCTACCAGATTAGCTTGATACCATTAAACTGAGATAAAACTGAAATAATAGAAGTATTTAATTACTAAATCACAAATGAGAGAAACAACCATCTCCTCTTTCTCTTTCACCACACTACACAGACCAATATCAAAATGTGTCGTCTTCCTTGTTCATTCATCTGATTCAAATGGTAGATGTTAACCTATGTTCTGTGTTCAATAACAGAGAGAATTGTTTCTCATCAATCTTGTGTGCTCAAAACTTTGGTTATAAAATTCTGAGAATACAAATGGAAAATTTGTATGGAATCTGAAGAAATCAATGTCTTTCTTACAGACATATGAAAACTATATAAACTGAACAGAACTTTGAATGGTTGGGCTATTCCAACACCGAGTTTGTGCTGCTCTGACAAACTGGTATGGAAAAGAAATGAGTTTTAGTAAAACACAAAGATGATTTCAGCTAAGACTTTCTTTAAAACTTTAATGGCATATGTATCTTTTAAAGAACAGATTATGCTAATTATATCTCTTGCTTGAGTTACTTACCTTTTTTAAATAATGCAGATTCTGATAATCACAATTTCAACAGAACTGTTGAAGGAAATATCTCCAGTTGTGGATATAATTCCCAGAGTGCTTCAGGCTATAATGCCTAGCAGTTTTCTAATTCTCTTCACAGAAAGTATAAATCAGGATTAGATTTCAGTAATTTGCCCAGACTCCAACAGTGACTAGCACAGTGTGCAGTATGGACCCCAATCTTCAGAGAAAGCTCATACAAGTAACTGCACAGAGGAATGAATCCTGTCCCTCTCCCTGGTACAGAGCAAAGACTGAATTGCCACTGCAATGGGAAGCGTCGCTTTGGAAAAGGACCTATCATGGTAATAACATATCCAGATGCTCTTTTATCTCAAATGCAGAGATATTAATGGACTATTTAATTTCTACTAAAAAGGAGAGCAAGCAACACAGACTTACTTTTAATTTATGGTTTGTTAGGTCTATTTCTTAATGTGATTAATGACATATCACTACTTAAAGCATGGGACATTCATCAGCAGAACTGCATGCCCTTAAAACAGGTGTTGAGGGAATTTGAGAACATTACAATGCAAAGTTTTAGTCTTTCTGTAAGAGTCTAAAATGACAAATTGCCAAAGAACAAAAACCATTACAATCTTGAAATAGGAATTAAATTTTGTGTATTTATTTTGACACATTTTTCTCTGAAGTTGCAAGGTTTTCATAAATCTATACATGGAGCGCATATGACTATAGATGTAAACATGAACTTAGGAAAGCTAAAGAAGAAGAAAAAGTTCAAATTTCAAAATTTAGCAGTGCAGAATGTGAGAACAGGAAAACGGAAACTTTCTTAAAGATAGAAACTAACTTTGGACAAGATTTGTCCTTCTTAACAGAGGAAACATGTTTTGAAATTTGATTATTGGGAGAAGAAAATAAGAGACACCGGAAAAAAAGAAATAAAATCTGGAATATAACTATATAGAATTAACAATTACATAGAATACTGACCTAGAGTACATTCTCCACATAATACAAAAATAATACAACTGACTTCTAAGCATCTCTGTAATTAGAGCATGAAAGATCAGTTCTCCAAATTAGTTTACTGAACAACCTAATAAAATAATTGTCCACAGAGGATACTACTGATAAAACTGAGAAGCAGACCAGATAAGCCAAAGACCCGGAGGACAAAGACCATCAAAATTCTCAGGGAAACAGAAATCAGCTTAAAAAGTAGCTCAAGACAGCAAGTCTCATTCCCTAAAATGTTAAGAAAGTTAAGGAATTAATTAATAAAAAATAATGGAAGTAAATATTATTAATTATTACTTTATTCTAATATCTGTGCACCTAAGATTTTTTATAATATACCTTATTTTAGTATTTATGTTTCTTGCTTTACCAGGGGTCATCAGGTATTTTTGCTTTTCTGCTCTGTTCTGTTCATTTTTTATTTTATCTTCCTTCTCTTCCACAGCCCTGATTGTCTGTCTTGCCCTGTTATTTCATCTACTCTTTCATGTATACTGTAAATTCTCTGGTACAAAATCTTGTTTCTTTGTTATAGGTCTGTAGAGAGCCCTGCATAACCCAGCCATGATCTATAAATGGTGGGTTTAAGTGATAGCATACAAATAAATGAATAAAAGGTTCTTTATTGCACTTATATCCTAACAGAAATAGGTGATTAATGGATATTAAACACTGATATCATTATTTTAGAAAAGCAGCAAAGGAAAATCCTGTTGGTAAACAAATCTTTACAAAAATATTTCAACACAATCTGCTGAAGTTATCACCAGAAAAACCTTCCAGTTCTGCCGTCAAAGGCAGAGTATATTCTGAAAGAATGAAAAAGGAAAAAAAAAAAGTAATAAGCTGGACTGTCTGTCAAAAGAAACCTGTGAATTATGCAATACCTTAGTGTCCTGACCACTGTGGAGGAATGAAGACTAACTCTGGAGAGATGTTGCATAGTTTGACCCCAAATAAACATCTTTCATGGGTATTCAGAAGTGGTTATTATAAAAATGTAAATTCATACCAGAATGTAACTTTTTTTTTTTTTTTAATCAAAGGGCTGGTGAAGAAGTGCTAACATCAAATATTAGTAATTCCAGTCTGAAAATTCTTACCTGATGACATCCAGCCATTCTTTCAATTCAGGTTGTGCTCAGAGCCAGAGCAGGTCTAGACAACAGGCAGATCCAGGACAAGGAACACAGAAATAGCTCACGTTCTTTTCAGGTTCACTGCACTCCTGATCAGCTCAGGGTCTTGATTTCCAGACACAGTCATACTTGCTTGTAAAACAAAGAACATAATTTTTAATACATCCACACCATCACAAACTGCTTTCAGAACATTGGTGAAAAACACAGCTTTAGCCCATGTAGTATAACTGTCCACATGTTTTTGTCTACCATTTAAGAACACTTTGGGTTCCTGGATTCCTAGCACAGTTCTGCCCTAGGAAAAAAAAAAAAAAAAAAAATTGGAATTTGTAAATTGTGAAATTATAATAAAGGACATCAACATGAAGATTTTAAATTGCAAGCATAGCTGTATCACTATTGTCTTTGTGGACTATCTCAGGGAGAGACCCTTGATCTCTGAGCCACTTGCTCTGGTGAAAATCATACCAGGGCTAGGTATTTCCAGATCATATTAGTGTCACACACCAACACACTGGGTGGTTCTCTTTGTAGCATGATGTATGCTGGATGACCATGATTGCTGTGCAAGAATGTTTGAAATGATACTATGTCAAAACAGTATTGGAAAAGCTCTCAAATAGTAGTTTTTACTTTTCATATCCATGTTCTTCTTTTTGTTTCTAAATCTGACTTCTAAATTAATCCTCTTAAGCATTTCTAAAATAATTATATTCCAAAATAATAATTTCTACAACTTTTCACCATTCCTTTTACCTTCTTATAAGTATACTTACACAAATGATGTTTCATCCTTATTTTCACCTCTACCTTTGAGTATTGTCCTTTTTCAAAAATCAGTAATAGGTTAATTCACACAAGATGCATTAAGTGGTCTTTTACAAATGATGTTACATAGCAATGGATTACTGATAACATGTCAGCCATCTAAATCAGAGTATGCTTTAACACAGAAGTTAAAGATCACTTTTTTGGAGTAGTTATAAACTTTGTATTTAACTTTCTGCGTACTTAACTTTATTTTTCAGTTATTAGAATTCTTCAATATCTGAAAAATTGGAATAAATCTGTACCTGTTTTAGACTGAAACAAAATAAAAAAGGAGTCAAGCGGGAGAGATCACGTCATATACTGTCTTTCACTGGTTAACCATGCCTCTTGATACATACTTACACCCAGGCAAAACCAGAGATTGAGTTATATCTGTCTCTTGGGGAAGTTGTTATTTGCTCAGTTTTCAGTTTTGACTGTCCGGAACTCAAAATCTGTTTCTTTTCCAAGCTGTACAACTGGAGGTTGAACACCATTGTGAGCTTTTACAAAAGATAAGTCATGAAGTTTGTCCAATTGTATTTGAAAAACCCCACAATTTAGCAGATTAATGCTTGTCTATAATTGCTCACCACCAGCATGTCTTTCTGGACAATGTCAGTCAGAGTACAGTGCTGTGTCATCTTCCTTGGAAAAATAGAATTCAGGGGAGATTAACAAAGAAGAAATTATCATTTTTGTTGACTTTAAGTCTATTACCCAACTTTCATCTATTCAAGCAGTCATGCACAGAAAAGTAAAAGATAATTAGGACAAGTTTTTAGGTTTTTGCATATGATAAAAGTAACTTTTCTATATCATTGGTGAAAACATTTCTAGCAACAGAATTTGGTTTTTTTTTTTTTCCTCTCCTAGCTGACTGTCTTTAACTGTTTTTAGCTGTCCTCACCTTATTTGTCCTCACTGGATTCTGATCAACATACTATTTTGGAAGTATTCAGGGACCTTGTTTTTAATTTTTGTTTCCAAGCAATCAGATATACTTCTGTCCTTTATGCAATTGCTCCTTTGATTTCAGACTGTCTGGTCAAGTTTTTCTCTGACATTACATGAGAAATACTGTAGAGACAGCATTGTTTCTGCTTGCTAAACATCTGTGCCATGAAAAGATATTGCCTAGGAAATGAATTAGGCATGAATCAGCTTTTATATCCCCATATAAAACAAATATGAAATAAATCAAATTATTGTTTAATATACCTAATTATCTTTTAATGTGTCTCAAGTCACATAGCATATGTCCTGTAAAAAGCACTTGGTTTGGTCCTCTGAACATGTCATGTATATGCTAATGATGAGAGATGGCACAAGTTCTTGCCAGAGTCAGAATCCACTGGAAAAAAAATGAGTTCCAAAATAGAGTTCTACTCTAAAAACTGTGATAGCACAGGCATATTTCATTTTGAGAGTGCATTAATTAGAAGTTCCTTTCCCTGAATACAGTGAATAATCCATTTTATTGATTAATATTTACCATAGAATTGTTGAAGTTGAAAGGGACTCTTGAGATCAAATACTCCATCTCCCCACTGCCCAAAGCAAGGTCAACTAGAGCAGGTTGCCAAGGGCCTTGGTTCAGTTTCATTTTGATTACCTGAGGAACACATATTTCACAGCCTGTCTGGGCAAACCTACTTGACCACCTTAACTGCAAACATGTTTTTTCTTAGGTTTAACTTGGATTTCCTGTATCATGATTCGTGAGTATTACTGCTCACCTTGTCACCAGGCACCACTGTAGTTCTCAAAGGTACTGAATCCTTATCATAGTTTATACAG
>JANHGN010007014.1:3176-22791 GCA_024605025.1 Megaceryle maxima | reverse complement strand
CAGCCCCTTCCCCAGCTCCGTTGCCCTTCTCTGGCCACGCTCCAGCCCCTCCATGTCCTGCTGGGAGTGAGGAGCCCGAAACTGACCCCAGGATCTGAGGGGCGGCCTCCGCCGTGCTCGCTCTGTCGGGTCAGGCCGGCTCGGGCCGGGGGAAGGGCCGCGGGCCGCGCTCG
Organism: Megaceryle maxima; assembly: GCA_024605025.1. Classification (NCBI taxonomy): domain Eukaryota; kingdom Metazoa; phylum Chordata; class Aves; order Coraciiformes; family Cerylidae; genus Megaceryle; species Megaceryle maxima. Next base: position 22,618 of record JANHGN010007014.1, on the reverse strand, counting down.
GCTCCGCGGGCCGCAATTGCCCCCTGGCGGCGGACCCCGCGAACGGCCCCGCGGAGGGGCGGCGGCTGCCGGCGGGAACCCCGCGGAGGGGGCCCAGCAGCGGAGCGGCCGCCGCGCACGGCCAGGCCGCCTCCCGCCGGGACCGCGGGGGGGGGGGGGGAGAGAGAGAGAGAGAAAGAGAGAGACCGACACGGGCGGGCTCCGCCGGGGCAGGGGCTCCGCGAGACGGCCCAAGCTGCCCGACAGCGGGGCGCGGAGCGCGGCAGGGGCCGGGACGCCTCTGCGCCCAGGCCTCCCCTTCCCCCGCCCGAGGACTACAGCTCCCATAAGCCCTCGCGGCGGCGGCTCTCCACCCCTGCGCACGCGCCTCGTCTCGCTGCGGGGTTTCCGCTTCCGGCGCGCCTCGCTCTGGTCCCTGCGGCTGGCGGCTGAGCCTTGTGCCTCCGCCATATTGTCTGTGTGCGGCCGGCGGGCGGGCGGCGAGCGGGCGGCCGCGGCAGGTACCGTCGGGCCGCGGCGGCTCCGGTGCCTCTCCTGGGGCTCCGCGGCGGGGGTGGGAGGAGGGGGAGACAGGGAGGGGAGGCGCCACCATGTTTCCTGTGCCCCCCACTACCTCACCCCCTCCCCCTCCCCGCCCCGCTACGCGCACGGTGTGGGCTCAGGGGCCGGGGTCGCCACTCTGGGGAGCTGGGCCGCGTCGGGGGGCCCGGTCCGGCCAGTCTGAGGGGGGAAGGGGCGACGGTGGGGGAGGAACGGGCGGGCGCGGCCGGGAGGGCAGGGCCCACTGCCTTCTGCCCGCGGAGGGGGCCTCCGTGCCCCCGGGGGTGGAGCAGGGCAGGGCGTGGCGAGGGGGCCGCTCTCAGCCGGGCCTGGGACTGGCGAGGGGGCCGCCCGCTGCCCCCGGCTACGGAGGAAAGGCAGAGCCCCACGGAAGGGTGGCCTTCTTCTCCCCTAGCTCTCCGAGTTAGCACGTTCAGGCTGTGTAGGTGTTATTTACTTCAGAGGCTCCGCTCTTGCCTTTTCCTTGCCCTGCCCCAAAAAAGCAGGGGACTGCGAGGTGTGCGGAGGGGCAAGGAGAGGCCTCTTTCTTATTCCCACCCCCAGTCGCGCAGGGCCTCTGTTCTGGGCTTTTCTGGGTGGAGGGGAAGGTGATTTTCACGGATTCCCCACCAGTCGCTCTCCTCTTCAGAAAGCAGCGATGGCCAGTCTCAGTCTCACCCCTGCTGCAATTTAGTTAATTGTGCCCTGGAGCAACGGGCTGTGTGTCTGTTGGTGAAATGTGCATTGTAAACGAAAGGGCAGATGAGATTGTGAAACCCCGTTCGTGTTGTTTGTCAGATTCCTTTACTCGTTTTTTACTAAGGGCTTTGGGTACGATCAATAAAGTTTGAATTACGAACACTCGGTCATCGGTATATTTTCTGCCGACAGCAGTGGTTGATCTGTGCAGAGCCTGACGAGGGCATGTGCCTCTCTTCAGTGAGCTAAATGTATGGATCCTGAGCCCGTGGCATTCTGTGTTTTGGTCCTTCGACCTGTGACGAGCCCTGGTACCCGCAAGAGCTGTGCGATGGCGCAGGGGGTGCGCTGTGAAACTGGGTGCTCTCGGAGAGCTGCTCTTGTGCTGGCCATTGGCGCTGGGCTGTGAAACTGGGTGCTGTGTGTGTCTCTTTGGAGGGGGCCGTGCCGTGTGGGTAGCTCCACGGGCGCTCCTCTGTGTCGGGCAAGCTCCATCCTCAGCATGCTCCATGAAGGGCTCGGGAAGAGCCGCAGCTGAGGGGCAGAGCCCGTTGGGGGTGGCTGGGCGCAAGGCTGTCTGTTGAGCAAGAAGCGCCTGGAGCCAGCAGTGTTTCTGCTCGGGGGCAGGCTGTGATTTAGTTTGCTCTTCATATGCTCCAAAACATAATAGTTGCTCAAAATATCCCAGCTCAGGCAGAGGTGGTGGTGACGCTGTGTTGCCAGTCACCCTTGGGCACTGGATGCCACTCCGCCGGCGCGGGTTCCGGGTGTAGCGTAGGTAGGTGCTGAGGAATCACTTGTCCTGTGCGTTGTTCGCGTTGATGTGATGTAGAAAGGGCGAAGCTTGCGCTGGGAGAGGGGAGGCTGAGCTTGGGGAGACTTGAGGCAGGGTTTGGGGGAAGTGTGAAGCTTGGGCAGCTCCTTAATTAGCCGTAGGAGTAGGGGAATGTTCTTAGGGCACAGTGGTGGGCCTGGGTAGAACACAACCAGCAGAGGTGATCCTTTGTAGAGACACACGTGTTGTCTGTAACTGAAGAAAGAGAACTGGGATGGGATGCAGCTCCCACTGGCAGGAGAGTGTCCAATCCTGTGCACAGGGCAGTCTGCTTCCAGGAGGAATCTGCCCGTGTCTTGGGGCTGGAAGTCTGGCTCTTTGGATGCCTCTGGAGAAAGCAGAGACATCCAGACAGGAGGCTCAGAACCGTCTCTCTGGGTTTGGGAGGGCACAGGGGTTTGTGGATTGAGAGGAAGCGGCTTCTGTTGGGCGTATGGCCCTTTGGATGAGGGGTGGTGGGACTGGCAGCAGGTTCTAGCAGATGCGGGGGAAGCTGGACCATGGAGAGGCTGGTGACGTTGAGCAGAGTTAAGTTCTGCGCAGGGGAAGTTGATGGTGTTTGTTCCCTTGAAAAAAGCTGATGAAACATGGAAGTGGAAGCCTGTGAGTGGGGATTACTGGGGGAAGACTTGGTGAAATCCTTTTTCCTGAAGGTGAGATGTGGAAAGACTCGAGTGTTTGAGATCTGGGGCATTTTTAAGTAGTGCACGTTGGGTTTGAGGGAGGAATCTTGGGAAGGCATGACGCCCAAAGGTGGTTATAGATCTGTGGAGAAAGAAACTGTGTTTGCACTGTGATAAGAGGGACGAGGACGTCACTTTTCCCAGTTCCCTGAAATGGTAGGTGTCCTTAGCCCTCCCTCTTCAATTCTTCTTCTTCCCTTTTCTCCCTACGCAATTTATTTTCTGCCTCTCCCCCTTTTTTTTTTTTTTTTTTTTTTTTTTTTTTTTTTTGTCGTCTGTGTCTTTCCTTATGTCCTCTGAGGAATAAGGGAAAGAAAGACAGGAGAAGCAAATGGGTGACATTGTGGCAGTGTGATTAATTTCGTGTCACATTTCTGAAGAGGCAGGGATTTATTTCTGGGTTACCAGACCTGTCACCTCCACTGGTCCTCCATTATTGAATTGATACCATGAATGTATGTGGTTTATAAGCTCCTTGGGTGAGGTTGATGCCATCTTAGATGTTCTTGTCCCATAAGGGGCTTGAGAGAAGGAGACCAGGGAGGGCTGCTGTGACTCAGCCTGGCTGCAGGGCCTGGGTTTGATTGCAAGGCAACTCTTGGATCCTTTTTCTGAGCTTGGATATCTCCTTTCAGGGGCTTCCAAGAGCTGACTTTCCTGGCATGCACAGAACCTCATTGGAGAAAAGGAATTCTCCTTTGGACCTAGAAAAGCTGCTCTGAAGAAGAGGCTGCAGCTTTCTGAACCGGTGTTAGTGCTGGTTTTACAAGCTGGTTTTTGGACCCTGTTTATCATCAAGGTGGCAGCACTACCTGTTGCTAGGAAAGGTTGATAAGAAGCAGGATTGTTGCTGTGGTCATGGGAGCACAGATATCTTCTGTTCCTCAGGCATCAGCAGTAGAGGAGCAGCAAAGTGAGCCCGATGTGAGTCTTACCTGCTTCTTTGTTCACACTGCTCTGGACAGTTTGATTTTATTATCTGTTTCATGCTGTTGCTTTGGGAAGCTGAAGAGCAGAAGGGAAACTTGGGAGTTCTTTGCCGACTCCAGAGGACACCACTGCAGGCTGCTGTTTGGAAGGTTACAATTTCAATCATTTTCATTTCCCGCTGAGTTTTGTTTTTTCTGAGGGCTGGGCCACGTCCTTCTTCCGACCAGTTTCTGGTTTTTAAGGGCTGTTTGGAGGGAGGTGCGGCCCAGAGACGGCCGGGTTATAGCGTGGCAATTTATGTGAAGGGAATGGCAAATAAAATGTGGGCTAGATGGAAGTGGAAAATAATTTGAAGCCAAGGTGGAATTTGGCTGCAGGTTGCGGGCTGGATAGTCGAGTCTGAGTGTTAACAGCAGGCCTAGAAAACTGAAGTTATCCTGTCCGGTTTTGCCAAGGAGCGGGTCACTGGCCGGGCACCTTCTGAATAGCCAAAGGGTAAATTAGTCTTTCTAATTAAGCCAAGTGTAGGAAGAGTCCAGCGTGCTCAGCGGCCGTAGCACAGAATTAGGTGCCAGCGCTTGCTTTCGCTGGCTGGGAGGGCACTCGCCGTGTTGTGACGGAGTGACCCCGCCGTCCTCCTGCGTGTCCAGGGGGGTGAAATGGTGCCTCTCCCCCAGCCCTCGGAGGAGGCGGTTTCTCGGCGCGTCTTCGCGCGCGTGTGCGTGAGTTGTCAGCAAATCTTTATTTTTAGTGTTATGGAAATGGATGAGCGTGGACACACACAACAAATTAATTTCCAGTGTAGAAAAGCAGGAGCTCCTGCAGTGTTCCTTCTCCTCCGAGTTCTGTCACAGCTTTCTCTCTGTTACCAGAGTGCTGGTGAATTCCAGCCTTGCCTTCCGCAGATGGAGTCGCGCTTTGATCGTCCTCCCTAAGGAAAAGGAGGCTTTTTGCTCGCAGAGGATGTTGTGTGCCATCCAGATTCATTTCAGCCGAGTTTACAAATTAAGAGTTACAAGCTTGAGTATTTTGGAACGTATGGCATCCAGGCACATGTCCAACATACGCATCTTACCAGGCATATAAATCCAGACTCGTCCTGAGCCGTAACTCGGCGCTGCGCTGTGGCTTTGCTGGGCGATCACAGGGTGTGGAGATGGACAGGCATGTCCTTATGTGAGGCTGACAGTGGTGTGGGTTTGTTTGGCCTGGCAAAGGTGGGTTCAGCATTCACATCCCTGCTGGGTGACACCAAGTGATGAATGCTGTGGTCACCAGGCTTCATTTCATCTCCAGAACACTGAAATGGTCAAATCTCAGCTGCTCCGTGTACCCTGCCCGCAGGGTCTGGGAGAGCTGCCTGCCTGGCGGTCGCTGTATAAACCCAGTGCTCACTGTGCAACTTTGGGGTGCCCGGTGCACAACAGGTACTGATTTGAGGAGTTTAATGGCTGATTTTTTTCCCATCTGATTTTTGGAATGATTGTAGCCAGGTTCATCTTGTATTGATAATGATGAGTTTTTTGAGACTTCCGTTAGAACGTGTCCCTTTTGGCAGGTGTTTGCACCTGCTGTCTCTTGCTGAGCTTTCTGGATGCCAGCTGATGGGTGAAGATGGTTCACAGTGCAGTGCCCACTTGATGGGAACGGTGATCATGGGGACTTCTGGAGAAATAGTTCCGTGCCGTGTATGCTGGTTTCTCCTCTGGCTCTGCTAACTGTTCCTGCCTCAAGGAACTGCATGATCAGAGCAATTGAAAGCCTGTAACTTTTCCAGATGGTAGGTACAGTTGTCTTGAGTTCTGCCTCAATCATGCTCTGTCTGTGAACCAAAGGAGACAAATCAGCTGAAGGACTGGCCTGTCAGTACTCTGCGCGTGCTAATTAACATGGAAAGCAACTGTGCCACTTAGCAGTAATTAGGAAGGTGGAACTTTCCAGAGAACACTGCCAGTTGACCTGATGTAAGCTGTGAGGAGCCTGTCGTGATGCTGAAACATTCCCTGTCGTGAGCCTTTGGGATGAGTTACCTGGTGTTGCCAGCTCTCAGAAATGGTACTTTTGGTGATTGGTTTCTTGGAAAATGCTGTTCGAAGCCCCAGCAGTAGAAGCTTTAGTTTTGTTAATGCTCTTAGGAGAGAAAGAATTGCTTCCCACTGAAGTCCTTGCAAGTGGCTGTAGTCAGACCTAAAGAGATGTGCCTCCGGATGTGCTGTCGAGGCGAGGAGGAGGCACCAGCAGAAGAATGTCACGGATTCCTGGTTTGGTATCTGTGCTGACAGGGTATTTTGGCAATTCCTGGCTGCATTTTTAGCTGATTTTGTTTGATGGTGTCAAGAGCCTTCAGCGCTCGCAGGAAAATGTATCTGCTGTGATTTGGGGGAGGCCTGGGAGAGCCCATGATTTTGTGGAAGGAGGGGGAATAGAAGAGCTTTCAGAGTTGACTTTGTGTATAAAGTCCCTTAGGAGATGGAGTGAGGAGCTGCTGGAGAAAATCCCGCTGCAGGTCCACACGCTGCTGCCAGCACTGAAGCTTTGCAGAGGTCGGTTGTCCAGCTGGGCTGAGATGTTGGAGACCCATAAAGGGTCTGTGTAAGCTCCACTGAAATTTTGCTGTTATGGGTCTGAACAAAAACAAAGCCTAACTGGGACAGAAGTGCTGGGAGAGTGTGTGGGCACCAGTAACACTGCCAGAGCAACCTGGAGAGTGTCAGCCGTGACAGACGCTGCTTTCTGCTGCCTCAGTGAAGGTTCCTCGGGATTGGGAGGGTTAGTGGAAAATACAGAGTTCCAGGAAAACGGCTTCGTGGTCGGAGATTGTGATCCTCGTTACGAGGGGCGACTTCACTGGCAGAACTGGAGGAGCTCAGGGGGGATCTGGAGCAGCTGATGGGGGAAAAACCAGTGTCAACTTGGGGATGCTGCTAGTACAGAATTACTCCAAGATGTTCCTTCCAGTTTAAACCTGTCGACTGCTTTCCCTAGTGATTGGTCACGTCTTGTTTTGAATTAATCACGACCGTTCCTGCTTCTTTTTTAAGAGAACATTGAGGTGGTTCTGTGTCATGATCTGTTATTTCTCCACAACCAGCTATTTAAAAAGAAATCTGGGAAGTAATTTTGGTGGAAAAATGTTGTTAGAGCAGACTGTGCTGTTCCAAAAAACTACCAAGAGAGAAGTTTGATTTCAAACCTAAGTGCTTTTTTAAACTCAATTAGGCTTCAAAATTGGCTTTTCTGTTGGTGCTGTCTTTAGTATGTAAATGGTCTTCAGGAAAGGATGTAAAATGTCAGGTTTGTTAATCGAGGCTTGTTTCTATTTCAGCTATAAAATCATAGTAAAATATAGGTTGCGAGGGACTTCTGGAGGTCATCCGTTCCAGACTCACATTGCTGCAGTTCCAGCATCACGAAAACAGGCAACTCAGATTTCTTTTGTGAGATGGAACATATTTTTTTATAAAGTTGGTTACTGTTACATCTTCTTTTAAAGGTAAGCTGGGTTTTGATTCACATTGGCTGACAGTGGGCTGTGCTCTCATATTTAAGCATGTCTTAATCTTTCAATTTCAGCAGTGTCTGTCCCCTACTAAATGTTCTCCAAACTCAGAAGAAGCGAGTCCTCCTTCCCTGGGAGGCTTTTCAGGCAAGGGATGAATGGAAGGGAATCATAATCAATTTTATTTGATAATTGTAACACTCCCCCCCACGCACGATTTCAGAGGTTGGGTGTGAGCCATTTGCTGTGACAGGTAATGTCTCGCTTGCGGTCGTGGATAAAGGAGAGGAACAACCTTTAGATTCCAGACTGGCTCCTGTAATCCTGCTCCTCTCAGCTGATGGGGGCTTTTCTCGTTTCAAAATGACCCGCCTGCTGTCTCTCTCAGCCTCTTTACAGCCTTAGCCTGTCACAGTCACCAGGGAAAGGAGCTTATGTGGGGAAAGTAGAAGCGAGAGGAAGGTCCGTAGACCTGTTTGACCCATGCGTGTATCTCGCTGCCTCCTTGAGAGGGAGGTGAGGTTGTCTGGGCCAGTCGATCTGGAATTGATAAAATGATGCGAATGTTTTCTTGGCTCTCCGAGTTTGGCTTGGGGCAGTCCAAGGTCTGTTGTAGTCTTTGGGACTGCTCTCAGAACCTGAGTTCAGGTGGTCATCAGGGATAACCATGTTTATGTGCTGTTGATAGTAGGTCACTCTGCTTTGTCTGGGTGAACTGGGAACTCCCTGGCAACGTACTGCTCCCACCTGAGGGCGAGCTGTGCTGTTAGCAGCAATCCCCAAGGAGGCCGGTGCCAAGCAGTGTTTGTGTTCTTGGGTGCATTATTTATACTCCAGACCTCACCCACAAAGGTCATCGCTTGGAGAGCATTGGCGTGTTCCTCAGGACATCAGTCTGCTGGGAAGCCCTTGGCTTCCAGCTCGCTGGGAGCGTGCTGTGTCATACTGGTGCAGCTCCTTAGGTCTAAGGTTCTGAGCAGCCACGTTCTGGAGAGAAGCTCTGTGCCAGAAACATTCCTGTTTAAGAGGAGGAAAAAAAAAAAAAAAAAGGAAAAGATTCTGGTACCTCAGTTATTCTCAACTAACAAAAAAAAACCCCAAACAACCAACCCAAGGAGAGGTGAATTTTTGTAGAGGCTGAATAGGTGTTTTTCAGAAACTAATCTGCATGGATTTCTTAGCTGTGTTTTGTTGCTGCTTGCTGTGAGTGGATAGTCTGAAGGACAGAGGGGGTAGGAAGTCCCTGTGCTAATTGGGTGTAGGTGCTGTACGGACAGAGACTTCCCCAGAAACAGAGTCCTCCGGGGACAGAGGTTGTTGTTGGGGTTAGTGCATTGTGAGGATGATAAAAGGATGGGGGTTGTAACAGTGGTTTAAATCCAGTTTGATTTTTAAACATTTTAAAGTGAACCTTGAGAGGCTTTTTACTGTTTTATTGCACTTTAGGCACACAAAGTTCAGCTTGCTGAGCTGCTCAGACAATAGCCTCCTGTTGGAGTTTTGGACTCTTAAGAACTGATCTCTTTTAATTAATAGACTTTCCAATTAAAAAATTCCTATACGGTGGTAGCACAGTTGTTTCTGTCTCCTGACTGGGGGCCTCCCACGGTGTAATGTACGTGCAGCGCTGCCTTGGGCTGGTCTGTGAGGTTGCTTGTACCCAGGGTGAGCAGAGTCCTGTGGGGTGCTGTGTAAGAGATCAGCTCGTCGTCACTTTGCTGATACTTAAACAGCGTTTTTAAGGGTGGGCCCAGGTGGGAAAACCAACCACTGAAAGTTTTGTGTGGCACTTGTTCGGTGAGCGCTCCTCAGTAAGGGCTTCCGAGGGGTGTCACCGCCAGCACCAAAACAGAAGAGCTGTTCTCTGGCCTTGCCCAGGCAAAGCCTTCGTGCCAGGCAGTGCGTGTCAGACCGTAACTGGGAGCTTTGTCTTCCTCCCTCTGGTATATCCCTTAAAAGCTCATGGTTGTGTCTCTGAGCTAAACGCCTCTCTACCAGAGAGATTAAAATGTTCAGAGATCTGTTGTGGTTTTTGGAGATGCTGAAAACACTGCACATAGCAACCTGGTCTAATTCGATCTGCTTTGACTCGATTACTTTTAGCGGTCTCTCCCAATGTAAGTTATCCTATGATTCTGTCATTCATGCAGGTATTCATAAATTACGTGTTCTGTTTGGACTCTGCAGGGACAGAACTCTTCCTTTATAACAAGCTCAGGACACTCGTTGAGATGTAGTCGCTGCTCGTACTGTAGATTTTCTGTCTTAAAACTGCAAACTAAACTGACTTTTCCACAACCACACCTGTCCCCACGCTCTGTCCCTGTTTGTGTCAGTCCTTTCTGTCAGAGCTTGGATCCACAAAATTACCTCTTTCTAGTGGCAGTGAAAGCAAAACACCTCAAATTTCACAGCAGCCTTAGCAGAGTGAGAGAGCAGCTTTCAGTCAGGGTAGGCTCATATATGTGCATAACTTTGTTTGCTTTAAAAGCAAATTATCTGTGTAGCCTCTCTCCCCTTCCTGCCTCGGGAACAGCAGACAATAGTACCTACCTCAGTAAACAGGCATTGTGTGCTGTTCTTAGAAGCTACAGTCAATGATTTCCTGAAAAAGCCCTTCTCTGAGCAGGCTGATAGCGCACACAGCTCGTGCTAGGCTAGAGGTACGTGACAAAAAAAGTAGCCACTGTGAAATTGGATCTATCTTTAGATAACATGATCACTTATTATTTTTTATTGTTATTATTATTGTTTTGTTGTGGGTTTTTTTCCTGTGCTGAAACTGATCTTGGGAAGCTGGATGTGGTGGAGTGGTTGTGTGTTCTTAGATGTGCTTAAAAATTCAAATTGCTAAGTCATCTTAGATAGAGGTTCAGTTAATTCCTACACGGGGAGCACTGGGCAGAAGAAATTGGCCAGTGCATCTCCTGCCAAAAGCACATGGAATAAGGAGGAGCAAAACCACAGTAATTACGCTTTGAAATCTTAATAAATTTCCCTGTACTAAGAGTGTTGTAGTAAACTCACACACTCTGCTAATGCCTCCGTACGCTTTTGGAAGATACATTGGATTTCCAAGTGTCTGAGTCACGCCACATAAATGATTTGAGGTCTTAGATGATTGCTGCATAATCTTCTGAAAGTGTATTTTATTAGAGGACTAACATTTTGTCCAGGAATAGGCCAGGTTTTTTTAGTAATACTTCATATTCCTCCGTTAGCTGCACGCCTGGCTGAAGCGCCCCATCCCTCCTTTGTTGGGCTGCGGCCCTGTCACCCCCTCGGTGTGGACTCTCGAGCAGAGCCGTGTCCCCTGTTAACCCTGGCGCTGGCTTTACCACAGCCCCGTCTACCTGGAGCTGCTGTCAGCACCGAGTAGGTGTCAGTAGGGAGTATGTGTCAGTAGGTCACAAAACAACACGTGGTGACAAGGGCCTTACCACCTGAGGAGGCTTAATCTGCAGCAGAAAGAGCCCTTAAGGACGTTTGTGCCCCCGAACGTGGAACCGGCTGCCAGCTGAGCTGTGTGACATGGTGAGGGACATCAGCCCTGTGTCCCCAAGGTCCTCCACCTACTTCAGAGCCTGGGGTCCTTGCAGCAGGCTCCAGTAAATGACAGGATGCTGCTGATGGAGGAGGGGTTTGCTTCTGGAATTTTCTTGTGGCGTGACGTATCCTGCCAGCCTAAGCTAATGGCTCTGAGCAGATTTCTAGGCCTTTCTGATTAAATTCTGATTAATGGGGCTATTACTTCCTCCTGCAGTCCGGCAGTAGCCCATTTTCTGTGAAGGGATAAGATCAACCTAGCAAATTATAATCCATGATACCCGTTTATATTCTGGCCTTGCCCGCTGATCAAGAGCCTTCCTATCACCAGGGCCCTACAGGCTCTGCCACACGCTACGCACCCGACAGTGCTCTTCGTGCTCTGGTACAGTTTCCTTCCTTTCAAGTTATTTTGAAAGCTGACACTCTTTCTTTTTTTTTTTTTAACGTTCTCAGATGTTTAGAAGTGTGTCAGCTCTCACTTGTGGCAAAAGAGAGGTGCAAAGGCACTACTTTTATTTTAGGCAGGACAATCCTTTGGTGTGAAGTTGTAGTGGGTTACTGTTAGCTTAAATATTCAGAAACAAGAGTATTTGTCTTTGACCTACAGTAGCTCTCTTTGAGTTATTTTGACTAGTAAAACCCAGGAGAAGACTTGCTCAAATCACATTGTAAGGGGGAAGGAGAAGTGGAGGTGCTAACTAAATCCTTTGGACAAGCAGAAGGAAAAGAAACATCTTTAGACCACGACAGCAGAATTTTTCATTCATGCCTGGGTAAATCATCGCAATCCAACGCAGACGCTGCTGTCTTGGACAGTTGGATTTAACGTCTTGACTATAGGAAGTTGTGACCAGAACCCGTGCCCGGTCCCAGCAGAACTCTGTTGTGAAGTGTTCTGTCTCCTCAAACCATTAAATCCCTGAACAGTCCGTGGTGAACGGCCTCGATGAAGCCTTCCTGACATCCTTTCTGCTCTTACTGCCACTTGGGGATGGATGTTACCTTGTGATAGTCTATTTTGTGTGGATGTAGCTTATCACCATAAATGTCCTGCACCTTCCGGAGAGTGCTGGTGTCTGTGCAAGGACCTGTTTGCCCCTTTACAGGGTGCTGCTGCTTTTTCCCTTAAGCAAGGCCGGAGAGGAGAGCTGGTGGCTGCCCGCCCTGTAAGTCTTGCTGGCTTTCGGGTGGGCCTGGGTTGTATGTAGCAGGTACCTGCTGTGAGGTGCTGGGGTGGGACGAGGGCAGGAGCAGAGCAGCAGAATGTATGGAAATGAAAAGAAATGTTGTGCTGGGAAAGTCCCCAGGGTGATGATCAGACTTCAGCAGTCATACCTTCAGATAACGTTTTGATGCTGCTTTCAGGTGACTGCAGTTCAATTTTTATTCTGTGGGGAAAGCAGCAGGAGGGGAGATGGTGTTGAAATGCCACTAAGCTGTTTTACACAAGCCTGTGCAGCACTATATGGGTGGGAGGGTGCTTCAAACTGAGAAGCTTTGAGCTCTGACACAGTGTCTGGCTTTCTCTGCTGTCCCCCAGAGTCGTGCTCTGGAGCTGACCAGCCTTTGTCCGTAAATGCCTTGGTCAGTACCCGCATTTTCCAGCGGACGAAGGGGCAGAGCAGTGGTGGTTCAGCTCAGGGTTGGGGGTTTTTTTCAGTGTAGCCATATAAACCTTTGTGTGAGCACAGAAGGTTTTCAGTCCTTTTAAGAATTGCAAGTAAATCTCAAAAGTTCTGATTTAAATGAAAACTGGTGTTTCTAGAAGCTGAAACTTCAGAAAGTGCTTAATGTAGGTTTCCCAGGCGACCTCGTTGAGCTGTCTGCTCCGTTTGCAGCAGCGATTGTTAGTGCATTGTGAGAGGTGATAGTTGTGCAACCCGGAGGGAGCCGAGTGGTTCAGTTACGTGGGATGGCACAAGATATCCCCCTGGATGGGGGAGAGCTTGCAGCCCACGGCTGTTGCTTTCACCCTGGAGCTGGAAGGCAGGAGTCCATCTGCAGATGCTCAGCACGTTGCATTTCTTCCCTTTCAGAAAGTTTATCTTTGCAGTTGTAAGTTGGAAACTACCCGCTGAAGGTTGCAAGGTTGAGGGGGTGTTACTTTTGTTCGCAGATCCAAGCGGCCCCGTCCTGTGCAGGGCAGGCAGACAAGTCATTTTCAAGCTCTGATAAATGATGCCAGGCCTGTGGCTGGGCTCCAGCTTCTCCTTCGCAGCAGCTTTTAATGATTAATTCAAACATTTTTATAGTATCTTGAGATTTCAACCTCTGATTTATTATTTCTCTGCAGGTGGAAGAATCTGAGGCCTTTATCCTCTATCCAGCTTTGCAGTTGGAGTAGCCTCTGATTTGAGCCATCTCCTCATTTCCACCTGCCAACCTGTCTGATATGTCGGGACCCGTGCCGAGCAGGGCCAGAGTTTATACGGACGTGAACACACACAGACCTCGGGAGTACTGGGACTATGAGTCGCACGTTGTCGAGTGGGGGTAAGTCTCTGGGCTGCGTCTGGATCGATCCCAGGACCAGGGTCGATCCCTGTGGGATCCAGCAGAGTGGTGCGTGGGGGCAGTTCAGGCTTTTCCACACTCCTTGGAGGTATTTTTGCTGGGTAGTCAGGAGACCTCTCCTTTCAGAGGGCAGAAAGGTTTCTGTGAAACAGTCTAACCAGCCCTGGGCGCGGGGCTGGAGTGAAGAGACATCTGAAGTGGCTTCTGACTTGGCTGAGTGAAGAGACTTAGCAGACTTAAATAGGCCCATGCTATTTTGTGACTTGTTGCTCATCTCGCTGCAAGGGACTGGAAGAAACATGTCTGCTGCTCTTCGAAGGCAGGAGGTGTTTAAATTGAGCTCATGACTAAACCCCCCGAGATCAGACGGTGGCTGTGCCAGCTTTGTAGCTCTGCGTGCCTGCTTCTGTAGAGCAGGGCCCAGACGAAGTCCTGCCCTCAGCTTTGGGCAGTTCCTGCTTTCTAAAGCGTGCCCAGTCTTCTGAGAATAGTGGTGGTTTGGGCTTAGTCCGGTTTTAATCCGTGATGTAGCGTTAAGGAGCGGTTTGTAAATTGTGATGGAAATGACCGAGCTCTTTGAAACTCAGCTGGTTTTTTTATCTCCTCAGAAATCAAGATGATTACCAGCTAGTTCGAAAATTAGGCCGAGGCAAATACAGCGAAGTGTTTGAAGCCATCAACATCACAAATAATGAAAAAGTAGTTGTTAAAATCCTCAAGGTGAGCTGGGGATCGGGCAAGAGGCGATACCTGCCTGGTGGCAATCGGGAGGCCAGAAAGGGCGGCATTTAGTGTAGAAAGTCTTATGGTCTAGAACTGAAATTCTTAAAGCCTGGCTTGGGAGTGTCATTCAGTGAAGCAGCTCATCCTTTTGAGCCTCCCAGTAGAAGGCCTACGCTTGGGTATTCAGTCACATCTCTGCCTGTAAGCAGTTAACCTCAGTTCAAAAGAAGTCCCGATGTGTGACCCCTGGTGCGCATCGTTCCTGTGAGCTACCGGGATCATCGCCCTTTAAAGCCACGGACTAGGGACTGTGAACCTTACAGTGTTCACTTCTGCTCTGCACCGTCCATTGCCCACGTAACGTCCTTCCAGACTGAGTAGGGGTCTCTTGGATGCTGGTTATTCCACAGCCTTGACTGGTGAAATACCTTCATTTAGTCACCCTCGGATAGCTCACGAGCTTCTAGTTACATATTTACCATATGCCAGTTAAGAAGTTTTGGACTCTCAGATCATGTTCAGACTGCTTTAAAAAAATAGGTCACCTTCCTATAACCCTGCCTTACATGAAACTCAACTTTGTAGCTGCCAGGGTTGTGTGGTTAGAAGGGAGACTGCAGATATTTGAGCCCCTGCTGGAATGGTGCAGTTGGATAACGGCAACATCTGGCTGTTTGAACTTAACTTGCAGCGGCTCCAGTGCATTTTGCTGACTTGCAGCCACCTACCTCGGCCATCTGGGTGTTAGGGTGTCTGTTAGCCCTGCTTTGCTGGAGTGCTTTGTCTTACGTTGTGGGTTTTTGTTCTTCAGCCTGTTAAAAAGAAGAAAATCAAGCGTGAAATCAAGATCTTAGAGAATTTGCGAGGCGGTCCCAATATAATCACTCTTGCAGATATAGTAAAAGATCCTGTGGTGAGTACAGAAGGACCTTACGGGGTACACTGGGGTTATGGGTGAAGTTGCTGAGTTTGACTTCAGCTCTGATCTGGCTTTTTATTTTCCCCTGCTCTTAAATCCTGCTTTTGAATTGCTTAATCAGATCAGCTCTTAATCTGATTAACTTCTTTTAGCAGGCCCTTCCCCCCCCAGCCCCCTTCAGTCCCTCACTCTGTAGGGGTGAGATATCAGTGAGCTGAGACGAGTTAATTCATTCTGCAAACAGTGCTGCCAGGGGCCGTGGGCTCTGCCTCGGCTGCCTCTGCCTGAGGGGGATCACAAGCATGGCTGAGGCGGGGGGGCTTCTGGAGGTTTGAAGAGTAAAACCAGTTTGATTCATTATCCGAGATGCAAACGGGTTACCCGAAGTTAACACGGCTGAACGCTTCTCTCTCTGTTTTAGTCTCGAACACCTGCTTTGGTTTTTGAACACGTAAACAACACAGACTTTAAGGTACAGTGTGGGATGTGAACTTTGCGTGTTTTCCATTTGAGAGTCGCTCGTAATGCTTCTCTGGGGAAGGACAAGTGCGTAGGGGGCAGCGGGTTATTTAATCACACACATGGGACAGGAGTTTGTCATTAGTCCTTTAGGACCCTTCTGCCACAGAAGCTACAAGATGAGAATCCAGGTTCTAACCTTCAGAGCGAATCAGTCTGTTACCTTGTGAACCCTCGGTGCCCATCTTTTTGAAACACTCTGCTTTTCTGCCCCGTGTACAGCGATTCGCTGGAACCACTCTGAATGTGGACAGCTGTTTCCGTGGCTTTCCATGCTCCTGGGAAAAGGGATTTCAATGTTCCTTTGTCCCCTTCCCTGCTGCCCTGCCTCAGGAGAAGGGTGGTTGTACAATGCCATCTAGAATAACTGCTTAAAGCCACAGAGCACCCTTGGTCTCTGCGAGACCCAGTCTGCGGGCGTAATGCTCTGGTGCTGGGCAATCACAACCCAAGGGAGGTAGTGACAGGAGCTGGAGCGTTCTGTCCGAGCAGAGCTGGAAGCAAACGATGTATGTGATTGGAAGGGGAGAGGAACAGACTGTGGGATCAGAGTAACTTGGAAGGGAAACTTCTCCTGTTCCTTCCAGTGGGTTTGGAGAGGGACAGCAGCAGAGAGCGGGGCTGGGTTGCTCTGGATTGGTGGGGTTGTGATCAGTTTCCTGGGTGTTGAACACTGATGCGATGTGTTTGTGTCCCACAGCAATTATACCAGACATTAACAGATTATGATATTCGATTCTACATGTATGAGATTTTGAAGGTAAGTTGGCGCTTCGCTGTCCCGTGGGTTTACCATTTCTAGGATTTGCAACTCAGCTCGCCCTGCAGAGATGGTTCTTGTGTCACTGATGAGGGGAGGGAGGAGAAGGCCTGTGGAAAAATTGGGCAGAAAAATATGCATCAAGTGAGGGCCAGTTGTTGAGCCTTGTTGCAGAATCAAGGCTGAACAGGGACATTCTAGTCCTCCTCATGGAGGCTAGCAGAGCCTTTGCCTACAGCGAGATAACTTAAGATCCTAAATCAAAAGTACACATAGCTTCTGAAAACAGAAAATCTTAAGCTGTTGCTGGCTCGTTTTGTGCCCTAATGTCATGTGAGTCAAATGTGCTTGTCTGTTCTGCTGAAACAAATATTTGCTCCTCAGGAGTCTGGAAAAAGGGGAGGCTTGTTTGATCAGTAAGTGCCTAGTAACTCTGCTCTTAGGGACTCTGAAATTCTGCTTTTATGAGGAGGTGCATGAGGTGAAGTCAAAACACTTCTGTTGCTGCGACCTCACCTTTGAAGGGATGGTTCCAAAAGTGTTTTCTGTGGTCTATGAGTCTGGTCCGGGATGCAGCACCAGACAGTGAAGCCTCGCTGTCTAGTTAGGCTTGGTATGTGTGGAAATACTTCTGAATATGACTGAACTTGAAAGGTTCTTGTGACTCCAGAATGTGTTTCTTTGTTGCCTCCAGGCTCTAGATTACTGCCATAGCATGGGAATCATGCACAGAGATGTCAAACCTCACAACGTCATGATTGACCACGAGCACAGAAAGGTAACGGGGAGGGGGCTGGGAAGGGGGGCAGAGAGAGGTTCTGCTTTGGTGAACTGGGATCCCTTTTGGGTGCTTCAGTGTAGCAGACATCTTCAGGGGGACTGCACCTCCACTGTGTGGAGAAATGTGAAATGAAATTCTATACAATACTTTTCTTGAGGTTTGATGGGTTCCATGTAACCCATAAAACCCGGTGGGTAACCCTCTCCCAGTAAGGAGAGGGGGTTTATTTGGGCTGGTTGGTGATAATGGGTTTGGGGACAATATCTAAACAGATACTCTGATCAAATGAATCGAAAACAGCCTTGGAAACGAAGCGCCAAACCCCACAGGGGTGTAGGGTGGTTCAGGCAGCGGAGAGCTGGAGCAGCCCTTGAGCCTTCTTTCTTTTGTTTTCTAGCTTAGACTAATAGACTGGGGCTTGGCTGAGTTCTACCACCCCGGCCAGGAGTACAATGTCAGAGTGGCTTCCAGGTATTTCAAAGGACCCGAACTCCTCGTAGATTACCAGGTAAGAATTCCCAGGATCTATCGCTGGCTTGTGTATGGAAAGTCTGTGCAGTTTCAGGGTAGCCAGCCAGAACCTGAAATCCCTAGAGACTGGAGCTAAAGACAGTCCATTCTAAAACGTGCCACAGAAAGCAGTGGCTGTACAGCCTCTGAATTAAACTAATCAGTGTTCTCAGGACCCAAGGAATTGCTGCCGGACTCTCATCGTGGATCTTGGAATACAAATGCTGAGTATTTTTTTAGCCCGGCTGCATTCGCAGTAAGGTAGAGGAACGGAACAAAGCCCTGGTGGGAGTAGCCAGTCCTGCACCCACTCACTAAATCCAGCTGTCCCCAGTGTCTGGGGGGAGCTTGCATCGTGGAGATGCTGTGGGCAGGAAACAGCAGCGTTCCTGGGGCCTTTCCAATGGTGCTGGTCCCGAGGGAAGGCGCTTCCTGAGCTACCCCTGTGCCTTCTGGAGTCCCCTCCTTTTGTTGCTGCTTGTGACGCTTCCCTTCTCAACGTGACTTTCTCAGTGCTCGTAACACTGAAGCCTGCAGTGACAGCAGAAGGTGGCCCTGGTCTGTAGTGTCCTTAGGACAGGGATGGAAATGGGATACCTGCTGTTCTGCTAACCACTGTATCCCAGTTTGAGTAACTGGAACACTGAGCTGAACCGTCATCTAGCAGCGAGGGTATTTCAGTCTGTTCCCGTGCTTCTATCACTGGAGGGAGGGGGGGGACCCTGTTAGTACTGGGAGTCTGTTCTGCTTCATTCATTAGCAATTGAATTGTCCTTCTGGTTTTGCACAGATGTATGATTACAGTCTGGATATGTGGAGCTTGGGTTGCATGTTGGCTAGTATGATATTCCGAAAGGAGCCATTTTTCCATGGCCATGACAACTATGATCAGGTGAGAGCTGGTCATGTACAATCTCTGTTCTCTTAGTGCTCTGAGGGTTTCCTGCTTACGCTTAATCGAGGGATCCAAAGAAGAATTTAAGCATTTCTCTGAAGGCCTCTCTGCTCAGTTTGACGCCACGTTCCTTTTCTGAAGTGTGCCAGATTATCTGACTGATTCAACAGGGATGGGTTTACAGTGCTCTGTGCTTACAAGCTCCTCGGCGGGTATCTGGAAGGAGTTAACAGTTCTGGGAAGGCTGGTGTGTTCTGGGACGTAGATTGGCCGTGTGCCATGCAAAGCCCCTGCCCCTGACCACCCTCCCTCCCCTCTGCCTGGAAACTGAATTTGGTACCATTTTTTATAGATTTGGAAATCTATGATCCTGTTGCCTTTAGGCCAGAATTTTTATGCTTTTAACGTGTGCTCTGCATCTAAACTAAGGTGCAGACGTTCCAGAACAGTGACCTTCTGTTCTCACACCTTCATTCCAGAGCCCTCCGGGGTGACGCTTCACCCTTCACGTGCTAGCTACAGTTTCTGCTTTTTTGACCAGTTGTTCTTGTCTTCCCCACAATTGGTTTTGAATATTTTCTTGTTGCAAAAGGGGAGTCAGTGTTGCAAGGTCTCGAGCTTTCAGATATTAGGGTATCTTGGGTTACTAAGCTCTCAGTGTGAGCAGAGGCATATTCAGGACTCCTGTGATTGTACGTGGCCGGAGAACTCGGAGCCATGGGATGACTCTGTGGCTGCTGGTTCAGACCACTGAGATTGAGCTCAAGCTCCCAGGGAATGTGCTGCTGCATCTTCACACCAGCTCTGGTGTTATCCCAGCACAGCACTGACTTGTTTTTCCATTTGTTCCCAGCTGGTGAGGATAGCCAAGGTGCTGGGAACAGAGGATCTCTATGACTACATTGACAAATACAACATCGAGCTGGACCCGCGTTTCAATGACATCTTGGGCAGGTGAGCCAAGGTCTGGAGTAGCTCATAAGCTCTTGGAATCACAGAGTTGTTCTGCCTGGCAGAGCCCTTTGAGCTGATGGAGTCCAACCATCCCCCAGCACTGCCAGGGCACCACTGACCCAGGGCCCTCAG
>JANHGN010007013.1:0-36946 GCA_024605025.1 Megaceryle maxima | reverse complement strand
AGGAGGGGGCGGGGGGCGGGGGGAGCGGGAGGTGAGAGGGGGGGGGGGAGAGGGATGGGGGGGAAGAAAAAGGAAAAAAAAAAAAAAAAAAAAAAAAAAAAAAAGCTAAACTGCCACAGGGCAGAAGGAATGAAGCTTTTATAAGGATTCAAGAGGTCTCCAAATTCAACCAAGAAAGCCATTAAAGGTTTCCACACTAGAAAAATAAAACTGGAGGAAAAGGTCCTGTGCAGTACTGGACAGAGAGAACATCTTTATCTGCTTCATCAGTGCTCTGTGTTTAGAGCCATCCTGTTTCAGGTTGCAATTTCTGTGGTATAATAGGAGTCGTCATTAGAGACTGAGCAGCCTAAGCCAAGTTAATAAAGCCATCTTTAGCTAAATATGGTACAATTCAACCTCAGCCACACTTTTCAAGGGAAAATCAAGAATTGCTGGAAATAGGAAAGTATCATCAGCATTTACCAAGTTGGCAAAAGCTATTACTACTAGATAAAATCTGTAAAGAATTTTTATACTTCTACTTAAAGTAATCATTTAATACTTAAGCCTTCTGTAGCTTTAAAAAAAAAAGCATCAAATTTCAAAGAAAGAAAAGTCTTTTGGACTAGTCAGAGTTAAAATCTAAATAGTGATCTGTAGTTATATTCCTTGTTTTGTTTTTTTTCTCACTGTCTTTCGGTATTCGGAACTTACCTTCAGAAAATACCCTTTCTCTGTCACTTATAAACGTAAATAATTCTAGTTCATCCTACTTCTCCAAAGGACAACATAGTTTTAAAGCCCTTTATTTTGTAGCTCATAGTCAGCCTAATAATATAAACAACTTAATTCAAATGCCAACTAAACAATAACTTTGTTTTGTCCTTGCATTGTATATTTTCAACACTTTAAGCTTGTTTACTATGATGTTTCCAAACAAGACTTCTTATTCTTTCTGATGACATCTGAATTATTGAAGGATTGCATCTTGACTGCGAAACTCACAGAATGTCTGAAAGAATCTAAATCTATTCTAGACAGTATAAATAATTCATGCTCAATTCTTCTCTCTCGGCTGTGTGAATGCTGCTGCTTATTTACAGCATGCTTCAAGAAAAAAAAAAATCCCATTTTATTAACATTTCTCTGCTATTAAATAAAGCTGGTCATGTATTCCTGTAGTAGCTACTCTAATCCTTTTACTGTGATAGAAAATTCAAAATTGCTTCATGTTTATAGTTACACTGTTTCTCATTTATGAGCTTAAAAAATTTACAGGGCACCTTTTTTTCAAACATGATAGTATTATAGTAAGGGATCCCACCATTCTCCTTTCAGAACCAGAGGTGGAAAAGGATATGGGAGGCAAGAGTTAAAGTTTCTCCAGGCTTTGGGTTTTGCATGCCTATGTGTGTCTGTGTTAATACTTGAAGTCTTGTCATTTGCTTTCATTCCGCTGTAGAATAAAAATAAATCTTTTGAATACTTTTGTGAATAAAAATTGCCTGTATACTTTCCAGCTGAAAATTGTAGAATGTTTCTACAGAACTGACCAGCAAGTCCAGCTTGTGGACCAGCAAGTCTAGCCAGTGCCCTGTAATAGCTTCATGCTGATTGCCTTCCATGAAGCATTTTGATGTTGCTGATAGCAAGTGTAGCATGCTGGATTTCCTTTATTAAAGTGTTCAGATGGAATCAACTGCAATAGTTGGAGCCTATCTGAAGAAATAAAGGGGAAACTAACCAACATTTAATATGCACTTACCCATGCTTTTTCTACATTATTGTTATTGGTAGACTTAAGAGAAACTGTTATCTGTAATCTTCTAACTTTTAGAGCTTTATGTTTAATATTTCAGATCAGACATCTTTAAGTGCAAATGTGAACATAATAGTGTTAACCATTAGTTAACAAGGACTTAACAGGCTTTGTTTTACACTAATGTGTGATGTTCCCAGGGTAATTTAGACTGATACTGAAAGGGAAGCTACTGCTGCTAAAACTCTTACAGTGATACTTTCAAGCCTTTACAATTACTTAAATTAGTAGTGACATAGGTATAGATCTGTTCTCTGCACTAGTCAAGCCATTTCCCTCTTGAAGCTGTAAATCTAGATGAATCCTATTAGGAGAATAAACCACTATGAATGTAGGACTATCTTTGCTCAGAATAGGTATAGAAACTGGTAACAGTGTTTCAGAGAAAACGAATCCATTTGATTCTGGAAATTATATCATTACCTGCTCAAGGATGTACTTGCTCTTTGTCCCCTAGAGGTAATGTTCCCTTTCATTGAGGTTTTGATTATGATTAGTGTTTATATCTTAACTCACAGCTATACGTATTTTCACTATACATAAAAATTTCTCTTTTTGAGTGTTGCTTCTTTTCAGGAACTTGCCTCAATATGTATCCCTTAATAGTGTTTTACAGGTAACTGAGGTATACAGAGAAGTTCTTTAGTATTTTGGATCCACTTTCCAGTAGTATTCAGTGGGTGTTACCTTCAGAATTATTCATATTTCTGTTCTTGTAGTTTCCACTTTACTTTAGCTGAAGATTCATTTTATTAGAATCCTTCATCACTGATTTTGATTTTTTTTTTTTTTTTTTTTGCCTCCAATTGACACATTTAAGGCCTTAGATATTTTTTTTTCTACCAGTGAAAAAGGATTCTGTTACTGACTAGTAAATACTAATGTAACAAATACATCTCTGCAGATGGATACTACAGAACTTCTTTGGGCAACCTATTCGTGTGTTTGACCACCTGCACAGTAAATAAGTGTTTTCTCATGTTCAGACTGAATTTCATGTATTTTAATTTGTGTCAGCTGCCTCTTGTCCTGTCAGTGGACACTGCTGAGAAGAGTTTGGCTCCACTCTCTTCATTCCTTCCCACCAGGTATTTAAATGCATGGATCTTGAGCCTTCTTTTCTCTAGGTTAATCAGTCCCAGTGCCTTGAGCCTCTCCTCATGTGAAAGGTTATTCAGTTCCTTCCTTCATCACCTTTGTGGCTCTGTGCCAGACCCACTACAATAAATCTATTTCTGTTTTCAATGGGGAGTCCAACTCTGGACCCAGCACTCCAGATATGGCCTCAACAGTAATGAGTAGAGAGAAAGGTGTTTATCACTCCCCTTGTTGGCAAAGATCTTAATATGTCCCAGGATTTTGTTGGCCTGCCTTGTCATGAGGGTGTATTCCTGGCCTGTTGTCCACCAGGACCACAAGGTCCTATTGAAAGCCGATGTCCATCTGGTCAGCCTCCAGCATGTACTGATGCATGGGGTTATTCCTCCCCAGGTGCAGGACTTAGCAGTTCAAGAAGGGGAAATACAAAGATTCCTCTCTGTCCAGCTCTCCAATCTGTTGAGGCAGCTTTCTCTGGCAGAACAACCATCTGGTATAGCAATCACTCCTAGTTTTGTGTCCCCAATGAACTTGCTGAAGGTGCACTCTGTCCTGTTGTCCAGGTCACTAATTAAGAGGTTAAACAGCATCAGCCCCACTGTTGACCCTGGGATATACCACTAGTGACTTCTTTCCAACTGGACTGTGTGTCACTGATCACAGACCCTTAGGTTTGTTTTGGTTCTGCCAATTTTCAATCCACTGTCCACTCGTCTAACCTGCACTTTGTCAGCTTGTCTATAACTGTTACAGGACAGAGTCAAACGCTTTACTAAAGTCAAAGTTAACAACATCCACTGCTTTCCCCTAATCCATTGAGCTAGTCACCTTATTGTAGAAGGCAGTGAGGTTGGTCAAGCATCATTTCCCTTTTGTAAATTCATGCTGAGTACTTCCAGTCACCTCCTCCTTCATGTATTTGGAAATGTTTTCCAGAAGGATTTTCTACATGACCTTTCTGTGGATCAAGGTGAAGCTTTAGTCCCTCCAATCTTGCCTCTTTTTGAAGAGAGGAGTGAGGACCCTCTCCCAATTACTATGACTGTTCAGAGATAATTGAGAGTGGCCTCACAAAGATGTGAACCAGCTCCCTCAGCCTTTGCTAGTGCAATTCACCAGGTCCTGTGCACTTAACATTTGTTTTAGTGCTCCCTAACCTGGTGGCCCTCCACTAGGAGCAAGTCTTCCATGTTTCAGACTTTCCCTCCAGTGTTGAGGGCCTGGGATTACTGAGGGCTGGCTTTAATAGGAGAGGCAAATAAGGCATTGAGTATACCACAGCCTTTCCCGTTTTTTCCAGCCTTTTCCTTCTTCCTGCTGTTTATGTAGAATCATTTCTTGTTGCCCTTTTCATTCCTTGCCAGGTTTAACTCCATCATAATCCTTGTCTTTCCTAATCCAATCTCTGTGCGATCAGAGACCAACTCTATACTTCTCCTGATGTATAACTACAATTTATTAATGTACGATTAAAGAGATATGAATGCTATGTTGGCGAGTTAAAGTATATGTAAAAATAATTCTTGAACATAGACATTTATATTTTGCTTGCTTTTGCTCGTAGAAGATACTTCCTATTTTAGAAACCATTCTAATATGAATGAATTTTATTTGTTGAAAATCTACTATTAGGTATAATTCCATGTCCTGTGTGAAATGTGAGGAATTCTTGATTTACCCATGGTATCACTGCATGCAGTGTATATCTTATTGTTTATTTGTCAGAAAACAAATATCAGAGAATCCTGTTTGGAGGTTCTTCCCTAACCCACACTGTTAATAGTCATTATTCTTCTCAGAACTTTATATAGTGACTATCCATCTACTTTCTCTTCATGCTGGAAAGAACATTGAGCAAAGGTGATAAGACAGCCCGGTACCTTGGAAGCACTTAAAGGTGACTTGGAATAAAAACAGTAAGCACCATTATGTGGAGAGTGGTTTTTAAGGTACTCTGAAGAAAAAGTACATGCAGATACTATTTTTCATATTGAACATTCATTAGGTGCAAAAACTAATGCTAAAAAGTGAATCCTTGGTTGATTTCCAAGGCCATATTCAAGCAGAACACTTCTTGACTTCTTGAAGTAACTTTGAAGTTCATGCTATTCCAGTGACACTGAGGAAGTAGCAGAGTCCTTACATACATCAATAATGAAGTGCTTTTTCTTCATCAATGATATGCTTTAGGAATCTATTGCAGAGAGCTGTAATAATTTCATTCAGATGCAAATATGTCTGGATTCCTGCTGAACTTGATTTACTGGTGCTCTTTGCCTGCCGTAGTAGTTTATACCTGTGCAGAGGGGGGAAGGGAGGAGAAAGCTTCTACTCGTAGTGAAAATCCCTGATTGCAAAAGGTGCCCGTCAGTAAACTGATCTCAGTTGTGATTTTTGTAAAAGCTTTTTTCATGGGTCCATTTTGTTTGCTTCAATAATACAAAGCAGTGAACTCCTTGGTTTTGTTGTTCTGAATATTACATTTTTAGAGGTACTTGCTACTTCAAGAAATGATTTATCTTCTGCCATTAGTGTTCTGTGAATGCGGGGCGGGGAGAAGAAGTAAAATTAAGCCTTCGGAATTGCATCATCCTGAGACTATCTGAACAGTCTGAGGACATATCAGAACAGTCAGTTGCCCTTAATACTTTTGTTCTTGATTAAGTTTTAGTTAATTGTTTAAGGAAGACCAATAATTATTTCATACCATCTGGAATAAAGAAAAGACTTTTCTAGTAGATTTTTTTTTTTATCCCCTCCAGTCTAGAATTATTTTTATGTCTTTACTCAAACCAATTAAAACTTTTAACATCGCTCAATGTTACAACAAAACCTTATCTATGTTGTAATTTGAGACTTTTTCTTTACATGAACAGCCTCTGTGTTTTCTAACTGGAGGGGAAGGAAAAAGCTTGTGCGCCACCACTTCAGTTTTATCTTCCATCAGTTTTTGCTTCAGTGACTCCATTCTCCCTGTGACTGCTTTATTTTATTCTGGAAGTGTTCTACCCATTGTGGTATCTGTTGCACAGATGCATTTCTGACATTGTACTTGGAAGGAAACTCTCCTCTGACTTCCCCCTCCATTTACCTACAAGTAGATCAGATCTGTTCCCTCTTTAGAAAGTCCGTGGAGGGGAATCTCATGGATATTTTTGTTTAATTCTGCTCAACATTCTTCCTTGGTGAGGGCATTGAGAACAAAATCCCCACTTTTATCTTCTGAAGCCCTTGTTCTTTTACTTGTCCTTTTCAATCCACATCAGACTTGCTGAAATATCAACAAGGTTTACTCCATATAGCTTTTACTAATAATTTGTAATATCTCCATATATATCACTTTGTCACCTTCCCCACACAAGTTATATTTTGTTGGTTTTACAAAGTAATAGGGAAAAGACTTACAGTTGGCTAAAATTACCACTTCAAGTTTGGAAACTGTAAATTGTATAGGAGATGATATACCACACAAGGAAAAAGTAGTTCTTATAAACTCGAAGTCCTACTGAGGTACAGTAGAAAGTCATTAAGTTTGTGTAGTGCTTGTCACATTAGGTTCTGCTTACTTCCCATTGTACAATGGAGAAAATAGTATTTAAGTGTTTTATTAACCATGTGGCTATCTGCTGTAGAAGTAGGAGCATGTTGAATTAGAAAGGAGATGTGCAGTGTAACCTACACTAGGTGACTCTGCTTTGAACAGGGGTTTGAACTAGATGTTCTCCAGAGATTCCTTCCTACCTCAGTTATTCTGTAAATAGACCTGTGGGAGGAGAGGAAGACCAGGTGTCCTTGTTCCCTGTCTTGCTTTA
Organism: Megaceryle maxima; assembly: GCA_024605025.1. Taxonomy (NCBI): domain Eukaryota; kingdom Metazoa; phylum Chordata; class Aves; order Coraciiformes; family Cerylidae; genus Megaceryle; species Megaceryle maxima. The sequence goes on along the minus strand of JANHGN010007013.1, from coordinate 30,235 downwards.
CTAAATAAACCACATAGATCTTAGGACCAAGCCTCTCAAAATACCTTTTACTTAGAGCCTGGAACTAATCAAGATTGAATGAGATTTTAGCTCTGCTTCCAATCCTGCTTCCCACCCAAAGTGTCTTCAGGTTGGGTAGAGTGAATGGTAAATTACCAAGGACCCTTTCTAAAACAAACAAGTGTACTCTCAGAAAAGAACAGTTGTGATTGACATGTCTTTCCCAGCTATGGGGACCCTTAATAACAGTATACCTGTATCCCTTCACCGTGCCTAGTGTCATACTGTAGCCTACAGTGTGCCTGCTAGTGTCTTGATTTGGAGTGTTTTGTATCAGCAAAAAAGCTCCCACGGAGTTTCTTGATGTGGAAATAGGTCTGTAGCCCTTTAGGGACTAGAGGAACATCTACTGTCTAACCATACTGCAGTTCAGAGGCTGATGCGTTCCCACTCAGACAGGAGATGTGCTTGTTGAAAATGTGTAGAAGTGGACAGTTTATTTGTATTATTACATGAAAAGCTTCTGTGAAGTTTACAAATCTGAATCAATTTCTCTTGGTTACTGTTCCAAAAAGTGCTATGGGACAAACAAAGGCTATATGTTCAAATTGCTACTCTATGTATATAGTTTATATATGATCTTTTGAAAACTTTGTGAACTTTTATTTTAATCCTTAGGTAATTTAGACTTAAAAAAAAAAAAAAAGGGGTGGGGGGCCTTGTAGAGGGAGAGGGAAAAAAAAAACTATGTGGTAAAGAACACGTGCACAGACTTATTAGAGGAGAACTTATAGGTCCTGCTCCTCACTTCACTGCCACCGCCACAGAATTGTCCGTTGTGGGTAGACGGAGCATTCATTTTGTGCAGAAAAGAACAAGACCTGGTGGAATTAAACTTTGTTGGTCCTTTGGAGACCTAGATTCCTGGAGTAGTCACACTTTTCTGTGACCACAGGTAACTCTTTAGAGGTGAATTCTCTGTGCCTGATGTTTATTTATTTATCCACAAACATTCAGTCAAATGTTTCCCTTATGTCGCCTTGTGTTTCAAATAATTAATCTCACATTTTCTGTGCCCTCCCTATTTACCTTCCTCTCTTCTCTATATAAATTGAGAAATAGATACGAGTTATCAGAGTGAAGGATATTTTGAATTTGTTATCATATTGCTAATCCTAAATATGATTAGAGTTTGAGATAGAAGAGATTGTCGGTAGGACTAGTTCTTTAGTCAGATAACTTTCAACAATCTGACTATATCAGGAATGAAATTTCTTTTCTGTTAAGAGAACTGGAAATAACTGAAAATACTTATGCTTGATTTTGTACTTGTAGAGGATATCTTCACTTCTTCTGGAAACATTCAGCTTTGTATTAAGATGTGCTATCAATTTTATATAGAGCCACAGGATAAGGAATACCTGCTCTTATAGGTTCTTAACTACTTTAATTCCAAGGTCTTATATGAAATGTGTGTGGGAGTAAAGCTATTTTTCTTTATACTTCCATTTGCTCCAAGTAATTCTGAGGAGGAAAAAAAAAAAAAAAAGTCTGTGATCCGTCCCTCTTTGTGTTGTGTTAAGAACAAGCCTGATTTTCCTCCTGGGTTTCTGAACTCCAGTCTCACTGTTTGTTTTTTTTCTCCCAAACAGAAAAAAAATAGGTAATACAGCCTCTCCTTTTCTAAATATTATAATTCTAAATAGTATCTTTCCAATAGTGATAAGCACGTATAGGTTGTGTTTTGCTTACACTTGTTTAGTAGTCAAAAATTATCCTGAAAACTTGCCTAATATATAAGGATACCAGCCGAAGCTTGGTCTGTTGAGACTTAAGAGTTTTTTGTTCAGCATCAGTAGCTAGCTTTTCAGGGTAGAATCTCTGATACTAACCAGAGCTCAGTAATGAATGAAGCTGCCTGTTACACAAATTCCTGACTCTTTTCCCCAGTCAGACATGCTGATGCCTCTTAAACATAAAGCCAACTCCCATTTAATTTCTGTGAGCTCACTTTTCCCAGAATTTAGGAGTATTCCCAATTATTAACATTCTTGTAAAGAAAAAAAGACTGATTCTGGGACAGATGGGTACTTTCTCAGTGTGGTGTGGGTTGTTTTTTATTTGTTTGGTTTTGTTTTTTTAATATTTTCTGATGTGGATTTCCTTCAATGTTTTAGGCTAATCCCTTAACTTGGGGCCCAAGGCACACACACAAAAAAAAAAAAAAAAAAAAAAAGTCTGGGATCCGTCCCTCTTTGTGTTATGTTAAGAACAAGCCTGACTCTCCTCCTGGGTTTCTGAACTCCGGTCTCACTGTTTGGTTTTTTTTGTCCCAAATAGAAAATATAGGTAATACAGCCTCTCCTTTTCTATTTAATTCTACATAGTGTCATTCCGATAAGCACTAAACACTGCACAGTTAATAAGAAAAGCCACTTTGGATTCTTAGAAGACCTTGTTACTGTTTTGAAAATAATGTATAATTTAATTTTCTTCTAAAAATGAGCAGAAGAAATACTAGCCAAAGTAGATTTCTTATGGAGAAAAGCAATTGTTAATCAAACGAGAACAATACAGAAACATCTCAAGTGCTTATTTTGAGACGTTGGTAGGTCTTGGTGTCCAAGAGCTTCACACTCTAAAGTATTTAATTTCATGCCTATAATTTACCCTCCCTGGTATATTATTTTGACCATACTCTCCACTTCTATGGCAATGATAAGAAGAGACTTTATTATAATTAAAGTCAATATCAGGTTGTTCTTGTGAATTGTCATGCTGTATACAAAATGTTGCAGAGAAGGAAGGAAATGCATCCTATTCACACCAGTTTTGACAGACAGTGCAGTAATAATGCATGGGAAGAATAGACAAACCTTTTAATCTTAGTGATCTCACATACACCTGCCTCAAACAGTTTCCAGTCACTGTCTTCACAAAGTTGGATTTGACTCAGTTAAAATAGACTGAAAGTAATAGAAAGGAATGCAGCAGACATTGGTACTAATCAGTATTCAGAGGTGGGAAGTAGACGCTGAAAAGGAGAAAGAAAAGCAACCTCAAGCCATATTGCTGATGAGAGGCCACCTTGACTCTCTGACAAGTGCAAAAGAATCTTTGTCATGTGAAATCTCTTCAGTGTAGTTCTTCTGAAGAAGTGAATTTGAGAAGAATCAGAGGACTCCAGTCTAGAGATCTCACTGAAAATGAATTATTCATTTCCCTGCTTGTTAGAATCTTATTATCAATCATATGTTCATGATCTTCAGTACTTGATAGGTTTGAACTTCAAGAAAGAAACCCCTCTAATTCATATTTTGAACTGTTTGGGTTGGGGTTTTTTTTGTTTTTGTTTTTTTTTTTTTTTTGACTGAACTTGATCCTTGAGAGGAAGAGATGAGAAGGAAACAAACATTACAGGATTTCTAAATTTATTTGAAGATGGATAGAACACTCTGTAAAAGCACCACTGTGTTCCTCTGCAGCTGACATAGCACAAACCAATGCATTTTTTGTCGACGCAGGCAGTGAGGAAGATGTTAAGGGAAGAAGAGAAAACTCAAAACACACAAGCTGGTACCCTCTTAGATTGTGTTATGTTATAAAAGACTGCCTTATTAGATTATCCTAAATCCTAAAATCCGAAATTCCATTGAAATTACAGATACTGTGTTTGCAACTTCAACACAGAAAGAGCAGACTAGAGGACATGCTCTCAGGATAGAAAATTCTGTCCTTCGGTAGATACTGAATTCACTGGTGTGTATTTAGTTAGCTTCACATTGTTTTTCTCACTAACCTTCTTTGACAGTCAACTTCAGTTTGGTTGCCTTCAGATTCTGTGACCTATATGTACAGATAGACCATATATAGGCATCTAGTGTATATAAACATATATATAAAAATGTATATCTTAAAGTTAAAAGCCTATGAATAGTTTTGGAAGTACACATTAGTACTTCTGACTGTTACTGGAAGGAAAATCAACTCTTCCTGTGCCTGGTAGGAGTTTGGGTGATCCCTGCAATTTGTTTGTTTTGTAACGCCCTGGTAAGGCAGAGTAGTGCTGCTGCAAAGAGTGAATGCCCAGGCATACATGTATCTTGCTAGTACATTTTAACAAATATTTTTTATATCAGTTCCGTAGATATTTGAACTCTTGTAATAAAACTAATTCCCTCAAAAAAAATATTTGACTCCTGCTGTAGTTCCTTCATGTATATATAGTTTGGGTTGGTTTTTTTAGTTGTCTGATTATTTCTTAAAGACCTACTTAGTACTACATAATCCCGTGGAAGAGGAATGAATAATTAGAATATAACGGTGACATCTTTAAAAAGCTGTGTACCACACTCAGTTGAAAACCGTTGTAGCTGCCCAGACACAAATGCAACTTCCTTTTCCGTCAGCTGAATAACACATAGCTGAGCTCTTGTACACCACTGTCACCTCCAAAAAAAAAAAAAAAAAAAGTAGAAGCTGTTTAATCTGAGACACATGTGATTGTTTTCAGGTCATTATGCCTTCTGTAAAGCCCTAGTTATTTCACTGAAGCCTCATTTTTCAAGTGTGTGTCTAAAACCCAATTGTTTTCTTGTACCCATTACTGGGTTTCAATATGTGGGTTTGAACATATCCATTATTTAAAAAGTAGCTGATAAAACTTAATATGAGAGAAAGAAAAGAAGGGGTGATGATGTCTTGAGATGACTATGAAATTGGAGAGTTCTTCAGGTAGGGATGCAGGAGGTTAGACTAGGCGAGAAAAGGTGAGGTATAATATGTTTGCACCCTGGTGCCTTCTTAGTACTGGAAAGATTTACTAGATTAGATCAGCAAAATTGGTATGAGCTTCTAGTACTGCATATGTTCAGGAATTTATGACCAGTACTAGGGCTCATTAAATCACTGTCTCAGAAGGTTAAATTAATGTAGGATTTTGTACATTTAACTGGAAATAAGGAATTTATTCCTTTATGCTGGTGTGTTTAGTAACTTCAGTGGGGACACTGGAAAGCTGCTTCCCTGGACTAATGAATTTTGAATTTCATAAGATGTTCTTGGAAGCTGTACATTATTCTACAAAATGGATGTAGAACTTGACTATTTCCTTGATGTTATTTTCTTAGAGGTCAATTCCTTCTAAGCTCTATGGAGGAATATTTATATTCGAACTTGATGAATTTTTTGTAAAACTTTTTTTTTTTTAAACCAAAAAAGTCAGAAGTACTATGGGAGCAATTAATCTAGACTTATAGCTAACTCCTTTAAAATAATTGTAGTTTTTGCTTCCTCTCCCAAAATGTCTTAATTTTCTTTCATCTGGTCCTGATCTAAAGTCGCTGGAAGCTAGTGGGAACAATTTCATGTAAATACACTGAATTTAATTTTCCATTCAAAAGGTCACCCCTTGCTGTACATGAAAGGGATGACTTGTGCTCAGATCTTGCTGACTACTGTCCTTGGCTGTATATGCTGTGTCCTATTTGGTCAATGTAAATCTTACAATTTTAAGTATTATGACTCCCCTTTCACATGTACACAGCTTTGCTTGCTAGCAGAATTTCCCTCTTCATCTTTGTGGGGATATTTTTTATTTGTTTGTTTTGTTTTGGTTGTATTTTTTGGTTTTTTTGTTTGTTTCTTTTTTCTTTTTTTGCTTGCATACCTAGCATTTATTTCTATTTAAATTGCCATTCTTAAATCTAAGTAGGAAACTATGGGATTTTGTCAGTGCTCTTTCTTAATTTCCAGATGACTTCTGTAACTCATGGGTTGAAGGGTTGATTGATTTGACAAAATGCTTAATTCATCTGACTTAAAACTAGGGTTCATAAGAGATTTGATAAATTTTAGTATAAGAAAGTACATTTCCAATGAAACACTTCTATACTGAGATCATTACTTCTTGTACCTTAATTAGCTTACATTACCACCATCTCCTTCCTAAGGACTTCTTCCTTCACAATATTTTCAACATACTAATGAAGCTTCTCTACCCTGTGACTGCTCAAGTTAATTATTACAGTTGGTCCTACATCAGTGGTTTTTTTACAATCAAGAAGGCTATGCAGAACATGAAAGTCTCATTTGAATAACAGTTGGGAACAGGCCAACATGTTCACCTTCTTTACTTAAGACCTATCTCTGAGGTCGTCTACTTCAGTCCAGAGATTGGCCTGCAAGAAACCAGAAACATTTGTATGTAATTAGTTTTGTTTGTTCATTCCTGTGTTGCATATGTGATTGTGTAACAATTTAATATCTGACTTTTCACTTGTGATTTATTCCTTGATACTTGATAGTGTTGATTTGTTTGATTTTCTTTGAATTCTTTAGTTCAGGCTTTTAAGCCTCACATAGACTTTCAAGAAAGCTTGTCAGAAAGTATCAAGGTTCTAATGTTTAAAAAAAAAAAAAAAAAATCCAAACCTGAACTACTTCATCTATCAATAAAATTGAATGATTAATCAATAGAAGCTCTTAATCAATAGAAGAGGAATAGTTAACCTTGAAAAATCAACTGGAAATACAAACAAAGGAATTACAAAACCATTCTCAACAAGTCAAGAACAAGGAGGAAACAGGCCTATATTTTACAGCATGAACTGTATATTGGAGAAATCTAAGCTTTAATCAATACTGCAATATTTTTGTCCAGTTGGTATCCAAACTTAAAAAGTTTACCTAGGATGAAGCCTAACTTCATTCTAACTTGCATATCTTCCATGTGTCGTATGTTGTGAGGAAGAGATTGTTATGGAAAACTTTCACTTCAGCATATTTGACTGTATTTTTCCTATTCTATTTTGGCATTTGCAATTTCATAATCATTATACTGTGTTTATTTCAATCACTAACTGTTTCATGTAACTCATCCTACTGGACTATTTCAATTGTGGAATGGGATTTGCCATTTCCAGTGTGAGATAGTAGATTGATGATGCATTTGGACCAAAACTTAAGGATGTGTAGCTGAATTTGTGCCTAGAGGAATCAAGCTCATGTTTGACTAGTGCCAGCTTGGCAACTTTCTTTTAAGAGTGTTTTTATACAACCTGTGACTAAGCCAGGCAACCTCCATCATAATGTTTAGAAGATACAGTATTAGACCCAAAGTAACTTAAAGAAACCCCCAAAAACAAAACAACCAAAAGCAAAAACAAAACAAGCAAACAAACCTCCAAAACAACAAACTACCAAGACTAAAACCAAACCAAAAAATACTAATGTACAAGAAGAAATGGTGGATGGAATAGGTAAGTATAGAAAGACAATGTAATCTTTTGATCAGTTTTGACTTTTGAAGTCTTTAGCAGAATCTTTCAGTGACTGACTTTCATCAGTGCTCATCCATGAGTTACATTAGGTGTATAGTCACAGCAGCAAGGCAAGTCTTCTACAATACAGAAAATACATTACAAGAGGCTCTGCATATGAATAATGCAAAAGCTTTGAGTGGCTCAATGAGGGAAAAAAAGGCAATCCAAATGGATTCTTCCACTGACAGATTTTAGGGGTTATTTCTAAAGATTTCACCCTAACAAATTGGTTGCATTTAAAAGCCTAATAAAACTTAAAACTGTGTTACTAGACTGCATCTGCTCTTGGTACAATGGTTTATTTTAAAGCATTTAAACTGTGCCTGTCAAGTAAATTACATACCCAAGAAATACAACTGACAAATACATTGAATGGAATATTGTCTGAGCTGCTTTGAATTTTAACCACTCTGATATGCAGCACATAAGAAACCTTATAATGAAAAACATCCATTTCTTTTCTGTAAAATGTTCACATTCCTTGGAACTCTGGTTCCAATGTGTCCTCCCTGAAATCATTTGAGGAGAGACATTGACTCCTCTTCTATTTTCTTTGAATCTATTTGCATTCTTTCCAAATTTGTTAGGTTTTTTGGAACCTGTAGAGAAGTGGAATCTCACAGAAAAATTTAATGGAAGATTTTTATTGATTTAAGAGTTCATACTTAAAGACTGGATTTAGATAGACTATCAGCAGAGTGGATTTGAACCTCTTGTTCCTTGTTTTTCAGACCATGCATTAAGAAACAGATCTGCTTTAGTATAGTATGCAGTATGATTCATAAAATGTATTTTTCAGGGGTTACCAGCAAGCTCAACTGCTCCTTCATGGTAGTTATCAAGTTACTTTGTAATTTAAGACTACTGAAGAATCATAAATATTTCATGGGCCTTTGCACAACTTGAGTGGGAGGTGTCCCTGCCCATGGCATGAGGTTTGGAACTGGATGATCTTTAATGTCCCTTCCAACCCCAACCATTCTATGACTCTATGATTCTATGTACAATAATTCTAGTATCAGTTTTGCTGTGGTGTGGCATGCACCAGGGGACAAAGTTCTTTCAATTGGTGATAAAGGAGCAACACAACAACAAATAGCCAAGGGTTCATTTTGGCCATTCCTGGCATTTCCTAATATCACTTCATACACTGTCTTGAAACCAAACTTCATTTTAATCTCTCTACATCTGCCATTGTAACAGAAGGCCAAAAATTACAATGATATAGGTACAACGGCATTCCAAAATGCTATCACTGGGGTCTGACTCTAAAATACTATGCTAAAATAATGAGCCTGAATAAAATAGCCAACCTCCAGAGCTTAAAGGCTACAAGAGAATAGGAATTTCTAGTATTGGTACCAGACCAGCTTGAATGAACGTGATAGACGCGCAACTGAGGCAGCAGTAAGGGCAGCAAATTGTGCATAAGCCAAAATGAGCATAAACAAGTACTATAAATTGTATGTAATATGAGCCTGTTCCTACCCATTTTCTATCCCATTATAGCACAGAACACAGTGCTGAAGTACTTGTTTCCTTGTTCTTTTTCAATAGAATTAATGATACATTTTAGTATTGAGTTTCTAAAGCCTACTGTGATCAAAGTGATCAAAGGACAGGTGAGGGTTGGACTAATACACAAGTTTAATCCTCTGTGGCTAGACTGAAGATCACAAACATTTGATAATGTGATGAAATACAAAGGCCAGGCTCCAGCTTGTCCCAAAAGGCATCTACAAAGATATCTGAAGATACAACAATGCAATGCTCTGTTTGACCAGATATTTTGCCCTTTTTTTAAAGCAAAATATTGTCGAGAAAGGATTTTAGGTACTTTGAGCACTTCTGGAGAAAGAGAAGTACTTTGATTTCTTTTAGACTGATATGAGATGGAAAGTCAGGAACTCCCTGCTTCAGCTGCTGTTGGGATGAAGAGCCCCAATTTCTCTCCCGTATTCTAGGTCAGTGCTAATATCAGACTCCAGTAAGGTGAGTTGAGGTTCTCTCCCCACAACCCTCTATCAGAAAGAGACAGAAAGGAAGAACTTGAAGAAAACATCAGATTTCTTGATTATTAACATATCACAGGAAAATAATTGGACCTTAAGGCAAGGAAATCATGATATAATTTTCAAATCATATGGCAGCATTTGCAATTTTAAAGCACTTGGTGTTTCAGTGAAAGAGTTTTCTTTCTCTGGAAAATTCTCAGAGATAGTGGCACTTTAGCTTAGTCATCAGCCAGGAGGTAGCTGCAGGACTGATCAAGTCTGAGACCCAAGTCCTTCTTCCCAATTCCTATGTATCCATGTCTCTGTCAATGAGAGCTCATACACTGTTGAGTAAGGATTGCGTTGGGCTAGATACTTTCCAAAGTCTTCACTGAGTCAAGATCCCTTTTGTGCTCACTGTTAAATGCAGATACTTCACTTGCTTGCAGAATGGCAATATATCTGTTTCTGCTTTGCTTTGTACATCTGCCTTAATTTCTGACTTCGGGGTCAGTTCCCAAACATTTGCATTATCAGCATGCCATTTTCTTTGTCCCTTTTTTGTTTATTCATATTTTCATTATAGTTTTTTATTTCTACATCTTAGCCGAATCTAAGAACTGTATGTCAAGGATTGTATGGCTAATCAAATATATAACTGTCTCCTGTTACTTGCCTGTATCACTTAACAAAACAATTTTTTTTTTTCTTGAAGTTAGAGAACCTTGGTATTGCTTTCAGGAGTCAGGAAGTTGATTCAGAATATTAATGAAGATAAATAGTTTGTCCTTCCTCATCACTTCAATTTAATGAAAAGATGGTGACTGATTTCCAGCCCCCATCCCATTCTTTCCCTTGATGTTTCATATAATGAAAAATGTAACATTGTTAAGGAAAGGCAAAATGAATAAGTACTTACACCTGTGTTTGTGATAGTATTAAAAGCTTAATGAAGGTGGAAGCCTCATTATTGATAAAATTCAACTGATAGTTATTTAATAAAATGCTTTTGTTCTGTACTGTAATTGTAATTTTAATAATTATTTTGAGACATCAGGCTTATTGAATGCTATTTATACTTGCTGCTCTCAAGAAATGGCTAATTAGGAGCGTATGACCTTTTTATTCAAGGCTAAATTCTATTCAGTTAACAGGATTAAGATGAGATTTACCTGTATTAAGATCCTCTTTGATTCATTGGGCTAGCAACAGAAGGTAGGAATTGCATCTGCCTGGACCTTAAGCTGACACAGCTAAACTAATGAACAATATTTAAGGGACAAGTATTACTTTAGCATTTTTACGATTTTTCTTTCTTCTTACAAACACCTTACCCTTGTTGCATCTGTGCTATGTAATAGCTGATGTTTTATGCTGAGAAAACTAGCTGTATCAGCTTTTCATATAGATGAAACTGTTAGGTTTTAAAAGTTGTCAGGAATTTTAAATACATAAAAAGAAAAACAATCCAGAGAATAGAAATGGAGGTTTTTTAATTTTTTTTTTTTCCCCCCCTAATCCTTTAAAAGTTAATTAGGTGTAGGAGCCAACTCTGTTCTGTGTAAGAAACTCAAGGGATCACTGCTTTGTGTTTCCACTGGGCTGTATAATAAACTGGATCTGGACTTCTTGCGGTAATTATTTTCTAAAGGCTCTTATCAGCTCTTCAAGACTAGATGTTTTCCAAGCAGCCAAAAGAAGCCATGGCAAGTACATGTACAAGGGTATGTTAGGTCACACAGGAAGGAGTTTGTGCTTCCATGGTGCATCGTGCTTACGCAATATAGGGAAGACAGTTTTAAATGCAATGGTTTTGGAAGATCTTTACCCCTTGGATGAAATAAATTGCCAGAGAGAAACATTAAAATACTAGTGAATGCATTTAATTCCATTTATAGCTGTCTTTGCTGTCCTTTGCTATCCTCAGGCATTTGCAAAACTGAAAATCTGATGAAAACCTTTTATGGTTCGTCTTCAGGAAAGAGCAGTTATGAATTGTTCATAACTGCTCATTAGCCTGAGCTCTTGAACTCCATTAAAATGCTTCCTTAACATTTTGTGAAAAATCAAAGAAGAAATGAGAGTTTAAGGAAAAAAAAAAAAAAGTATTTGAAGGCATTGTCTGTTGAGCTTCAGGTTTATGTTACAGTAAAGAGCAAAGAGAAGATGAAATACACTTACAGTGCATCAAGGGACTGACAAAAGAGAAATAGGGAAGCACAGTATTTGATATTGAATTAGAAAAAGAGGTTCATGAAAAACCCGTCTGTATACAAAGATACAGTATCAGAAAAATGAAGGAATATGGGGAACAAAATAGAACCAAGAGAAGAGAGGTGTAATGAACCAAGATTTTGATAATTTCTGCTTAAATTTTGGCTAAGTATGGAAATGTTGTTGCAAGCAGTTCTGCATAGACAAGTATGTTTTCATGGCTTTTTTTTTTGTTGGGGGGGTGGGGGTTATGCTGTGGGTTTTTGTTTTATAAAGTTATATTTGGATTTAAGAATTAAATGCTTCAAGTTAATAGGATCTTATCCTTTAGTGTTATTTTTAGAAACCTTGTGGTTTTGTGTGTATGTGTCTGCTTTTCAAGTGAAGTACTTGAACCCTTATAAGTGTTTTTTTTTTTCCTTTTCATCTGTAGGAAAGGGAGATGTTTAAAGAGTCAAGTGGTGGAATCCTGTATCTGGAGGCTACCTATTTTGGGTAGTATGCTTGCATAAGAAATAGTCTATGCTTAGGATTTGAATTAATATTTACATTATGAAAAATTTTTTCACTGAAAGGGTTGTCAGGCATTGGAACATGCTGCCCACAGAGGTGGCTGGGTCACCATCCCTGGATGTGTTTAAAAGCCATATAAATGTGGTACTTGGGGATATGGCTTAGTGGTAGACTTGGTAGAGTTTGGTTAATGGTTTTACTTTATTTTTAAAGGTCTTTTCCAACCTAGATGATTCTATGATTCTATGGTTTGCTATACACCTAAATGTTGCTTTTTCCAGCAACATTTTTCCTGTCTGACTGTCCAGGAAAAATGCATATTATCCTCCTGAGACATTGAGAATATAGATGAGAAAGCTAGAAAAATAAATGCTAATGCAGCAGAACACTGCATAAAAGACTAGAGGAAGGTGGAAAAGCGTGACATGCTTTCCAAATCCATTTTTAAAAAACATGATTTTATGCCAGTACCATGATTACTGAGGTGATTGCTGCTAACAATTTAATTCACTTTTCCAGGTTGGATTGAAGGAGGGTTATAGATCTGATATTTACTATTTTGAAATTATTTATATAAAAAGATAACATAGGGAAGAGGCAAAAAAACACAATAAAAAGGCAAACATATAGATATTTTTGCACTCCTTCACTGTCATCTCTGCACTTTTTTTTTTCCCATTGATATCATGACTATTGGCAGTAAGATCTGTGGGACATTTAACAGCCTCAGTTCTGAAATATGGGATTGTTTCCTATCATTATATTTGGTACAAGATTAGGGATCAGAGCTATACCCTCTGTCTCAATAATCCTATCTTTACTTTGGTTCTCTCCAGTTACATATCCAGTCTACTCTGCAGTTACATAGATAATTAAGTGATGGATGCCTAGGTGCTCTACTTTTAGGAACTTAAGATGGCTGAAGAAAGGTTGATACTGAGTTCACAACATGGCTTGTTTGTCCAGTAAACAAACTTCCAACTGATATCGTAAAAAGCTTTCCTAGTTGTATCTGGCTATCAATTTTGTCACTATCTTGTCACAATAATTTCTATGCTAGGTACAATTATTGTCTTTAAAAATTGTGGTTAAGTTGATAAATGCTGAATTAGTGGCAACGTGACCGTTGCTAGTGTTTAGGTATTAGCTGTACTGAAGAACCCTCCCCTAGCTCCAGGGGAAAGAGGAACTCGGGCTTTCAACCTTAGTTGGTTCTGGCTGACTTTGAGATGCTGGAGACATTACCAGACGAGGAGCTGGTGGTTCTGCTTGTGTTTGGCAGTGGAGCTGTGACGTGGAACAACAAAAATCATTGCTTTAAACTTTGCAGACCTCTAGGAATAAGGTTTTATTCTAATGCTTGAGCTGTTAGTTAGTGATTTTTTTAAAAATGAACTTCGCTTTTTTTTCTACTTGCTTTATACTTGGCTGACAGTCCTGGAAGAGGGATTACATCATCAGGCCTCAAACTTCTAAGTGTTTAAACAGCTTTGAAAAACTTACCTGACATTCTTAGTTTACCATACTATGAGTACTTTAAATCCAACCAGAAGTGCTTTCTGTTTCTGTTCATTCTTAAGCATTTTGTAGTGATGTTATTTCAGACTTTTTATTCTCTGATTTGACCAAAGTTACAGTGCCTATCTACAAAAATGTCTGAACTTTCAATTTCAAAACAAAGGCGACCACAAACTTGGAATAAGTTACTCGGTGATTACTCAGTTGTGATGTTGTATTTGGATTTACTGCTAGTAACCTACAATATTTTTCCTGTTTGAAGATGCTTAGTTGTGAAAGATGCAGCACTATTCCATGGCCTAAAAAGCAGGTTTTATCATCCTTTTCAATTGGCATAACTTTAGTGAATACAGTGAAGCAGAACTGAAGTTTAGGTATGGAATCTCCACTCAAAATCTGGTATGCAGTATCAGGTTCATTAATAACAGGTGGTGAGGCTGATCTAGTTACCTCGGGGGTTTTCTTTTGAAGTATAGCTATATTTGGTGTGGAGTTTTTTTAAATTAAATTACAGTGGGGAAATGTATCTGCTCTTGACACAATCTAGTTATGATAGCACTAGTGTTTCACTAGATTTTCAGCTTGTCTGTCCAAATCATTTTCTGAAGATGTAATAAACTGTTAAACACTGAAGAGTAAAATTTGCTCAGGACCCATATTCTTGTTCTATCACTAGCTGTTTTGTTGGAAACTTTTCCTGGTCCCTGCAGACAGAAGAAGAGCTGAGGGACTTAATAAAGCCAAGGTGAAAAGATAAAAGAAAATAGGATAAGATATAAGAAGAAGAGAGAAATTGAAGAAAGTGGATTTATAACTGGTTCTGATTAAAAATAAGCGAGGAAAAGAATGAACAAAGATAAAGCTTTCTTTTTTTAAAAAAAAAAAAAAAAACAAACAAACAAAAAACCAAAAAACAACAGAGACCACACAACAAACTACAACAAAAACAAACACAGAAAAATCACAAAAAAACCCCCAAACAAACCAACCAAACGCACTCACATAAAAAAACCCTAGAAAACCAAACAAACCAACCCCCAACAACAACAACAAAAAAATCCCCAAACCAAAAAACTCAAAACCAAATCAAACTTGTATCTCTCTGTTTATGGTTGATTTAGAATATTAAATATCTTGTCCAGGTGGTGTACTGGGGTCTTCTAAGCAGACTGGATCTCTTTCAGAATCATTTCTCAGAACTACAGCACACTTCTGTAAACAGAGGGATGGCGATATTCTGTATCTGTCAATACTCCCTGAGGTATTTGTCATTTAGAATATAGAGCTCCGAGAAACAACAAAATAATTTTCATTATAAAAATAAAAAAAATCATACTTTTGACTACAGCAGTCAAAGGGTGGCTCTCCATGCTACAATAAAAGCTTGAAGTAGTGCTCTGTGCTGCCTTGGTCATCAGGCTTAAGGAAATGTCTAGAAAAGAAGGTGGGGGGGGGGGGGGGGGGGAGGAAGGCAGTTAATTTCCTAGCCTCTAGATGTTTCAACAGAGACATACATATTTGTGCATTTGATAACCCATAGTGCATCTGTCATAAAAATTTGTTGAGTGTCTCCTTGAACCTCTGTAGACATCTATTAGTCACAACATCCTCTTGCAGCAGGTCTACAAGTTTACTATTTATTTTAGGAAGAACAACTGGCTTTTACTTGTTTGAAACTTGTCATCTCCTTTTAACTTGGTGATCTTTAGTTATTGTATCAAGGAAAAATAGTGAACAAGTTATTCCTGTTTGATTTTTAGGAATAAGAATCTAGCAAATGTTGCCTCAGCTATTTCTAGTATAAGGACATCTAACTTAGTTGTCTGATCCTTCCTGAACCTTTTCCAATGCTAATCTATACCTTGATCAGGTTTGAGGTGTGGTGAGCTGGTTGAATACCATGACATTAATTTATATTCTGTATTCCTAGAACTAGAATATCATAGATCTGATTTTGATCTGTACTATTCCTCCCTCTGGGGAAATTAATCAACTTCAAAAAAAAAAAAGTGCAGGAAGGGGCAGCTGTCAGGAATTTTTCTAGAACACTTGCTGGAGGAATAAAGCAATGTAAGTAATACAGAAGAATATGGGCCTTTTTTTTTTTTTTTTTTTTTAATGAGACTACATGTTCTTCCATCTACAGAGTTACTTACCTTAGTAATTAATTACTGCTAATATTTTAAAATATCCTGAAACCAATAGATATTGTTAACATTGGGTAGCCAGGTTTAAGCTGTCAGTCAGGCTTGAAGTCTTAAAGGAATGAGGGACTAGCTCTATGGGTTTTTAGCCTAATGTTTAAGATTTCTGTGTGCAAGTGCCAGAGTAGATGTTCACTTTTCAAAGTTTATGTTGGTGTGCTGCCATGGCTTACAAAATATGAAGGGAATCCCAAATGGGTCTAGAAAGACCCAAGAGAGCTTTTAGAAGTATTGATGTAGAAAAGCGTAACAATGCACATCTTCACTTGTGCTGGATGTACTTGTGCTCTACTAATCAATTCTGTAAAAGACATCTGAACCTGATTTGTACGGTGCTTTCTGAATCACTCTATTACTTTATTTTTAATTATGAGTCTAATAGTAGAGCTTTTGGTTGATGTTTCTTTTTTCTCTGATTCAAAAGGAACAGTAAAATTGAAGCCTTTTATTCTCCTGAGAGCTTGTGCTGAAAGATCAGTGAAAAAGCTTAGTTCTGTAGTAATTTTATTGCTCTCTTATTAGTAGTATTTTATCTCTTCAGAAAATATTTTCAGTGTAATTTTTCTTTTCTTCCCTAATAGAATAGTCAATTTTGAAAGTTAGAAGGAATCCAGAGGGAAGGATGAACACTGACTTGGAAAGAATTTTTGTCTTTATAAATAAGTAGTTGTATTTGTTTTCTTTGACTTTAGATAAAGTGTGAATGTGCACATAAAACATCTTTTCACAGTAACTACATTTAGCTGTGCTGTAGCAAGATGGCATCCATTTACATGTGTTAGTGTGACTGATTCCTTTTACAATTTCTCTCTGAATGGGAAGAAATTAAGATTCAGTAAAATCGCATTTCAGACTTCAAAGGGAGGTTGAAAGAGAGCCTAATCAATATCAAAATCATTCAAATAAAAAAAGGGAACATTCTTAAAGTTACCAATGACAATAGAATTGCTAGAGACGAAGTAGAGATGAGGCACAAGGCAGACATTCCTTTTCTGAGCACTATAGTCTGTGTATTAGTGGTCTGGGACTTGTGATTTCAATCCTGACCAAAAAGTGAGAAGATAGAAGAAACTATGCTGCTATAAAAGAGGAGGAAAAGTACGGTGCTTCAATTAAGTTTCAGGGTAATTTTTATTTTATTCATCTACAATTTATTCTTGTCTTATCCTATATTCTTTTTCTCTCTTCAAGTTTAAAACAAGCACTGACAATGGAATATCTGAGGATGCTACCTCTGTGTGCTTGAAACTTCTCTAGTACTGTATTGTAAAGTATGTATGCTTCTACCAAAACCAAGTATTTATACTGTTGTGCTCTTGAATCAAATGTCTTTTTTGTTTTGTTTGGTTTTTTTCATAAATATCTGGTAGATAAACATGCTGTGCACAGAAAGGACAGAATAATTTCTATTTGTTTTAATTGAAGAGGTGAACGTGCAGGTTGTTGCCCTGAGGTGTCTAATCTTTGTGGTTAACTAGTATACTGTAAAAGAAAGGCAGGCAGCTGTGACCCCACAGCTAAAAGGAAATAATTCTTTACAGTGAATATACATCTTCATGAGGCACCATGCATATTTTTTTCCAATCTATCTTTAAAGTTAGAAAGAACTGAAATGATAGGTGGGGTCTGAATTGTAAACAACTATAATAAATGAAAATGTAGTTAGGGGAGCAAAATGAAGAAATAAGAGCATGTGAATGGTACATCTTGGAGTCCTTTCAGATGCTCAGCAGTAGTGGAAACTCAGTCTTTGGAAATAAAAGCTAGCCATACTGCATGCCTGCTGGTAGCATTGCATAGTAGTTCCTTGCCATTGACCTGTACTAAAACTAGTTGTGGTAAACTGGAGTGGGTTGGAAGGAGAAGGTAATTCTTGGAAGTCACTGGATTGAATGTATTGGAGTTGATGAGATATGGTTTAATGTGACATGAAGTGCAAACATCTTAGTTGATCTCTCGCAGGGGCAGTTGTTTTAAGATACTCAAAAACGTTCCTTAGTTTTGTTCAGTTTGGCTTCTGGTTAAAGACACCATTAAGTATCTTGCTTTGTGTTAGATGATGTGAAGCTATTCTGTGCGGTGGAAGAAGTGAGAATATCAGTGCGTGGGTAACTTCACAGAGGCTTTCTTTCATATAGGCTATCAGATGGTAAACACTTTAAAGTACTTCTGATTTGGAATTTCTCTGTAACACTGTATAAATATTAAGATTGTTTTTTCTCCAAAGAATTTGCTTATTAGCTCAATTAGCTTGTTGCCTCAGCCACAAGTCTATACATACTCTTCAGCTGAATGATTCATAAAAGATTATTAAATTGAACATGCATTACAGAAGCCACTAACAAGTGTGCCATTAGCTAGTCATTTGCATGCTAGCTGTAAACTATCCTTAGATTGAATAAATAAGTTAAAGAGAAAACAGTAATGTAAGCAGATAGCAGACATGCTTGAGATGGAAATGGGGAGAACCTACTGGTAATTAATGGCCATAAAAATAGATGTCTGATCACAGTTTTTCCTGTGACTCAAATAGCAGTAAAAATATGCTCTGTTGCCTCAGTATGTTTGGAATATGATAATTCAGTCTTCAGGTTCCTCAGTCTACTGCAATGAGGGCGAATATAGCACCCACCTCTAATTTTCTGCAGTATCATTTTTTCCCTATTTTTATTATGTGGAAAATATTTTCCATGTAGTATTTATGTATTTACAATTCTTCATCCCCTCCTCTGTAAGCATTTTCTGAAAAAGTAAAATTGAAAAATAATTGCTCTGATTTGGAAAAAAAAAAATACAAAGGAGGAGACATTAACTCTTGCAATTTTTCTATAATGGTTAACTTAGTTTAATGAAGTGGAAAGTACTTCCACTATTATAGATATTATTAGTATCTTAAAATGAGAAAGGAGGAAAGAAATAAATGCAAGTTCATAGCAAATAGGATTTATATTCCCAAACAATTCTGTTCTAGCAGAGGTAAATAAAAAAAGATGATGTTTGGAAAGTAATTAAAAATGGCACACATGTGACAATGTTATGAAAATATCTCTCTTTCTGGTGGAAGTTATATGGGAAATAATTTAAGTTCTGCTGCAGTTATGTCTATTCAGTATAAAACTGAATCAGGCCTATTTAATTTGTGTTCTTTCCAGGAGAAATGAACAGTAATAATGGAATTCAGTTTGGCTTCTGATGCAGGACCATAGCATACCCTGTTGACAGTGTTATCTAAATCTGAG
The DNA here is from genome assembly GCA_024605025.1 of Megaceryle maxima. Lineage (NCBI taxonomy): Eukaryota > Metazoa > Chordata > Aves > Coraciiformes > Cerylidae > Megaceryle > Megaceryle maxima. The sequence goes on along the minus strand of JANHGN010007013.1, from coordinate 11,231 downwards.
CTTGTCATTTGACTGGCAAAGATATTTATAATGTAAGAAAAAGCAATAGGAATGTGACTAGATTATATTGTTACTAGATAGAATGGGTGTTGTGTTTTAATTTGTAATTAGGGTAAAAGCTGAGAAAATGCAGCTTTCTAGCATTTGGGGGTTTGCTGTGTTTTCAACAGCAGATATTTACTACTGGGATGCTGGCTTTCCTCGACAATATTGCAGGCTGCCAAGACGACTACTGTTGTCTTCAAGGCAGCAAACAGAAGAAAGGAACACGCACTGCTGTAGACGGATGGTATAAATTTAGAACTTTTGGTAGTCCACAGTGCAGATCCTAATTGGAAAGTCAGTATGTAGACTGCAGAAAGAATTTTGTCAGTGTGTGCCCACCCAGGTGAAGACACAACACAGACCAAAGTGGTAAGAGCACTAGAATGCAAAGACAAGGAATTTTTTAATCTTCACTGGGTAAAAAGACTGACTGAATGGCTGAGCCCAAAGAGGGGTGGTGAATGGAGTTAAATCCAGCTGGTGGCTGGTCACAAGTGGTGTTCCACAGGGGTCATTACTGGGGCCAGTTCTGTTTAATATTACCCATGATCTGGATCAAGAGCACCCTTGGTAAATTTGTAGTTGACACCAAGTTGGGCTGGCATGTTGATCTGCTTCAGGGAAGCAAGGCTCTACAGAGAGACCGGGACAGGCTGGGTCGATAGGCTGAGGCCAATAGCAAGAGATTTAACAAGCCCAAGAGCCAGGTCCTGCACTTGGGTCACAGCCACCCCATGCAAGACTACAGGCTTGGCAAAGAGTGGCTGGAAAGCTGCCTGGTGGAAAAAGACCTGAGAGTATTGTTTGACAGCCAGCTGAATATGAGCTAGTCCAGGTGGTCAAGAAGGCCAGTGTCATCCTAGCTTGTATCAGGAATACTGTGGCCAGCAGGACTAGACAAGTGCCCTGTACTTGGCCCTGGTGAGACTGCACCTTAAATATTGGGTTCAGCTTTGGGCCCATCACTCCAAGAAGGACATTGAGGTACTGAAACACGTCCAAAGAAAGGCAATGAGGCTGGTGAAATGTCTAGAGAACAAGCCTCATGAGGAGTGGCTGAGGGAACTGGGTTAGTTTAGCCTGGAGTGAAGAGGGCTCGGAGGAGACCTTATCGCTCTTCACAATTACATGTAAAGAGATTGTAGCGAGGTGTATGTCAGTCTCTTTTCCAAGTAACAAGCAATAGGACAAGAGGAAATGGCCTTAAGTTGCACCGGGGAGGTTTAGATTGGACGTTAGGAAAAGTTTCTTCACAGAAAATGTTGTCAAACACTGGAACAGGCTGTACAGGGAAATGGTGGAGTCGCTGTCTCTGGAGGTATTTAAAAGACTTGTAGATGTGGGGCTGAGTGACATGGTTTACTAGTGGACTTGGCAGTTCTGGTTTCACAGTTGGACTTTATGATCTTAAAGGTCTTTTCCAACCTAAACGATTCTACTAATTTAATATAGAATGGGGATTGCCCCTAAAATACTCCGTGCATATATATATATATATATGGTCGTATAGCTGAAGACTTAAAGGGTTGCTTGATGCATTTCTTAAGGACACTAAGATATGTACTGATTTGTTAAGTCCGCTCATCTAGGGCATGACTGTGCATTTTAAATCTGAAGGGGTTATTTAATAGTCTGTGAGCTTTCTCTAAGTGTTGACTTATGCAGGTGTTAACCATAATAGGATATTGTGACATCACTTTTCCTATATAATGCATTTAACCCTTTCCTGTAAAGCCCATCTGTGACTGCAGTAATTCTTTAGAGGAATCCTTGAGCACAACAATGAATGGAAACCTAGGAGGCTACCACTGAGAAGGTTTCCTGTGTCACCACATAGAAGATAAACTGAAGGGTACCACTGCAATGTCAGATGAGGTCATGTGAAACGTATCTGTATTTACATGATGCAAATTCTTCAGAAGTGAACAATGAAAGGATGCAGCTACTATTTGCTTAAAATATTTGTAGTATTACTTTGTCCCAAGATAATGCATTCTGTGTTTTGCCTTCCTTATAAAGTATGACTTGGAGAATAGTTTCCCAGATCATTGGAGGTGAAGGAAATCCTATGTTTTTGTACACCAATGCCTTTTGCCAATTTTCTCCTTTTTATTTTTTAACTAAGTTGTTAAAAAAAAAAAAATCTAAAATTTACTCTACATAGTTTTTTTTTTTTTTTTAATAATGCTATTGAGACCAAATAAGAATAAAAATAACCCCAAACCGTAGTGAGAGCAAAAGTATGTTCCATATTAATACTTTTTTCACAGATAGGATAGAACTTTCAGTTTTATAGAGCCTGACCTGAATCTTTGGGGCATTTGTTTGCACAAAATTGCAATTGAATATAAAATATGCCTGCATTCAGATAAAAGCACAGGTTACCAAATTCTGCAAATCCCATAAAATACTGTATTATTTAATTCACGGTTTATAACAAATTGAATAAATGAAGGAAGATTTTAAATTTTATTCCTGGCAAAATTGTATGGAATTAATATTTTCCACTGTTAGGGTGCCTCAATTCTTTCTGTGAAGCAACTTTGTAAAATACAGAGGGATGATAGCTAGGAATAAAGTGTGTTAGCTTTAAAACTGAAGAGAAATTAAACAAGAGTCTTTATTTTACAATGTGGTAAACAAATAGATACCATCATTACTGCAGAATTGTGCAAGTCTAACTCTGTTGTCATAGTGATACTGGCATAAATTAATGCTACCGGCAGTGAACAATGTTGGTCATGTGGACTTGGGAACCTAACCTCATTAGCTACTCAAACTTTTATATATTTGTCTGTATGTTTATTTTACCTGTATACGTGTAGAAATATAAGACTCTTCTCCCAGGAAATAATAAAATGTTGAATAGGTGGCCTTGAAGATTATTTGAGTGTTTATCCTTGTAAAGCTAATTTTGCTGTATGATGAATGTTTCTCATCTTGTTTATAGCTTCTGAACTTCTTTGTAGGAAAGTGGAAGTACTTCTATAGGTAAAGCTCTTGCTTATGTTTTAGAAAATTCTATGGAAGGTGGATAAATTAGTTACATAGGAAGATGCATGTGTGCAAGACCGCACTAAAGCCAAGTACTAAACATAATTTAAGACAGAGGAAAAGGGAGTGGTACTCATTTAGAGCAATAACTCCTTGGAATAAAGGGTGGGAGAAAGAAAGAAAGAAGATGGATGACTTCTTAGAGTCTAGATGCCATTTTTAGGAGATTTCTCCCATTCTTGGTTATACTATTCATCAGTGTCAAGCTAGTGACTATTGTTGCTTATTGCTAATTGTTCTTGATCAGTGGAACTGACAACAGATTTATAACTGAACATGATTGAAAGGCTCCAGGCAAGTGAAAATATCACACCTCTCCTTGTCCCTTGTCATCTTTGTATTCTGCAGTAAGCCTGGTGGCATGGTAAACACAGCACTGGTTTAGCACAAGATAGCCATTTTAAACTAAACAGAATTATGTGAACTAAATTGCTGTATGCTTAGCAAATTCACAGTTGTTTAGCTCCTAGCAACAAGACAGATTTGGTTTGTAGAATTATAGTAATCTTCACTGGATATGAAGGCTGGGAGAGACTCCATGAACTCCTGTGTTTGGCTCTTGCAGTATGTATACTATTGTTCAAGCTCTCAGTATTTGCTTAGAAGCATCTAGGAAACTGTAAGCCAATGCATAATGGAGGTTAAAAGAAGTCATAAAAGTGTTACAGCTGCCTCAGAAATAAAATTGTTTGATATAGTAGGTGTGCTTAATGTGGTAGTGTTAGCATGAGGTAGTGCACAATTTCAGGGTCACGTTCAGAACTTTTTGTAAAGAAACATTTCCACTAAAGATAATTACATTTTTTTAGGCTTAAATTTGTTTATTAATAAAATGGGAAAGTATTTTAAAAATCTATAAATCAAATGGATGACTATATGGGAAACATTTTTAGAGAGTTAGCTAGAGGAGTTTAGATAATTGAAGAAATCTAAGAACTTGGGGGAAAAAAAAACCAAACTTTTTTCAAGGATCCACTTTAATGTCAGATATATAAAAGTAAACTTTGAAAGTAGAAGAGATTATTGTGATCAACTTTCAAATGATTGGATTCATTGAAAGAGTGACACTATAGTTCTAAGGCATGTACGCAAAGTGAATCAGACAACTTTAGTATTTGATGAACATCCCTCTTGATGCTAACCAGTTGCTGTGCAAAACACCTTTTATCTCCTATTTCTCATCTTTACCCAAATGTCTCCGTCCTTCTTCATACAACCTAGTTCACCTGTTTCATTAATTTCTTAATTATGGAATAAGGAGAAAAGCTCATTCAGCCATAATGGACCTTTCTTCTAGTTTCTTTTTCCTCTGTAATTAAGAAAGAAATATTTCAGTTTTGCAAAAGACTTGAAAGTTCTATTCCTTTGCCATTTGCTTAATGAACAGCAGAAATGTACTCTGGTTGATGTATTGCCATCAAACGTTGTTGCATTATTTTTTAATGTCCCAGTGTACACGTTGGCTAACGAGTCATATGCCGTCATCAAAGCCAAATGCAGCAAGTTATCTGTGGAGTCAGAAGGGAAGGGGGGGATGGATGCAAAGAATTGACAGTGCTGTGAATTAGTGAAGCATAAATACTAATAAATCAATGTTCCCTGCAGTCTGACTTATTTTTGAAAAAAAAAAAGTTACTTATAAAAATGAAATAAACTGGATCTAAATTAGGATACGACTTGACACTCCCTATTGAGGATAATTAGATAATAAGGATGAAGTAGTGAGTCCCTCAATGATTTTAAGAGGGTTTTCAGTCATGCTACTTTCTAGCATGAACATTTTCGGGCAATAAATTAAGATGCAACAAATAGTTCTTTGGAAATAATAATGTTGTACTTCTAGGGCCTATTTTCACATTTGCCTCACAAAAAATCAGACCTTAGTTAAACAGCATAAATCTTGGGGGATGTATCTTTTGTTTGTGGATAAAATGGAAGCAATATAATCCCTAATCTCACAGCCTTTCTCTTGTATCTGTCAATACTTCTAGATTCTTGTGCAGAACTTACACAAGCATATGGACATCCGTGTAGTTTGGTCTCCTGAACTGCAGAACACAAGCAAAAGTTGAGGGTTGGGATACTAGTAACTGAGGATCAAAATAAAAATAAAATTAAAAAAAAAAAAAAAAATTATCCTTTGCCATTCAGTGATAATCCTTCAGGCAACATGAATTCAATGTGTAAAACAAGCAACAAGAACACAGCATAGTACCTTCTAGATAAGCATGCAATAGCAGTACCTCTGGCAGATGTAGAAGTGAAGCTCTGTCAACTTGGATTGAAGCAGAACTGAGTGAAATGGAAAAGAACATATGTAACTTGACAGTATTAAAAATCCTAAAGGTCACCTAGTCACTATGGCATTGTCTCTTGTTTTCATTATTTTCTTTGTTAATAAGAAATTTTGGGAATATCCCTTTGGGGGGAGAGGATTGCAGTCATGATTTTCCAACTTAAAAAATAAGAGTGAGATTGACTTCTGAGTATATTTCATTCTGTGCCAGAGTATCATGGAACTAATGAAAGACTCATCAGTAAAAGAATCCTGTGATAACATGTAGTCTGTGGTTTGGCAGTATTTCTCCCATTGCCTTCAGTATCTCGAGGGTCTCCATCAGAGTAAACACTCAGCTCTGACAGCTCCCAGATCCTAGGCAAGTCATGGAGTAGAGATATGTTTAACCTTGAATAATTTATTCCTGTCCTAATAAAATAAAATTCAAAACTCACAGAAAACTCCTCGAGGGATTTTTGTGTGTTTGTTCTTTTGTTTTTTTTTTTTTATTATTATTCTGTTTTTCAAAGAACTTTTGGAGAAACTGTCAAAGCCTACTGTAATTTTCTTATGTGATTTAAGAATAATGACTTTCACAGAAATATTTGTCACAGGAGAAGGCTTAACTCTCCAGCAGTCACTTAGTCCTTCAGACTAAGGAGCAACTAAACAAGACTTACAATATTCTGGACTGTTTTCATGTGAAGTCCCTATATACCAGCTAAATTACCTGTTAATGTTCCTGAGTGTGCAGAACGAACAGGAGTGATTTCAGACTTTTTTTATGGGAGGTAATTCTATTCCTCGGTGTTTCAGGGTCCACATAGGAGCTATAACTCTATTACTCTTGTCTGCAGGGGTCGATGCAGTTAATGTTCCTGAAGTGAGCCTATATACATTATTACTTGATGCAAAACCTGTATGAGTCTTCTATCACCAAAGGCCTCCTTGACAGAAGACAGCAGATGTCTGCTTTAGCTTTGTCTCTCATTCCACACAATCCTGCTAGCTCTTAGACAAGGGGGAATATTCACTTCTGAAACATGGCCAACTGGTGTTTCTTTTCTACCAACTCTAGCTTACTGGTTTCTAGTTTTACCATAGAGTATTTCAGACTCTGGATTACAGCTCTCTGTGGTTAAGACTCAGGTTTAGACTCTCACTTCAAGAGTTAAAAGGATTTAAACCGTTTAATTTTCTTTGAGGCTCACTTGCACATACAGCTACGTATTCAGATCCACAGTAAATAGTAGCATGTGCCCAAGTCTCATTGTGCCATGACAAAACACAAGGGAAGAATCGAACAGCAACAAGAAAAGAAAGTCTACCTGTGGTTCAACTCAGATCAATTATCTCGCCTTTGACCTTCGGGGATCTTATCAGTTCCCTAACCAAAACATTTTGAAGCCCATGGTCTTCCTGCTGATTACCTTCCTCACTGCCCCAGTCTCTTAAACTCTACCCTGTCATGGTACCTAACCCACCTTTCATTACCAGTCCTCAGACAGATTCTCATTTTTCACAAATAGCAGATGAAGCAGAGAACCTCTCCTATTGGCCCATTCAGCTAGTACATATCAAAAATATTATCCAGTGCAAATAAAAAAATTTCCTGGATTACTAATACCACTCTGGTGCCACCTTGTCTTCCCTACTTGTTTTACTGGCAATGTCTGTATTCATCTAACATAGCATTCTTAATTTATGTGCCATGGTATTGCATGTCTGAAATTCTGAAAACATCACAACTCTGTGACTGCTCACAGACTTCCACTCCCTCTCATTTGCTTCCCTTTCTACATGCCTCAATGTAGGCACTTCAGATGACCCCCTTACCTTGTATGTAGTTTGAGCTACAATGTGTTTTATGACTTGTTAAAGTCTAGTTCAGACTTACAGTTTTTAATGGTTAATTGGATGCTTATCTTTCAATACAAGGGCCTTTTCTGAGGACTTTCAAAAAGATAAATAAAATCGATACTATTGCTTCCAATTATCAAACCCACTACCAGTGCTTTTTACTTGCACGTCTACCTGCAGTCTGTGTAATAACCACTGTCTCTCCAAAGATTTATGTGAATAAGTTAGTAAACTTATTCTCAAATACTCTCACAAAATAGGTATATTTAGTATAATTTCAGGATATTCCAATAGCTGTCTGGTATCACCTTAAGACACAAACTGATGAATGTTTTGGTCAGCACTCGTGGTGACTGTTTTGTTCCAGTTCTGAATGCAGCTAAGAATTCACAGGGGGATGAAGCCGTACAGACTTAATGCTGTTAGAAATGCCTCAGTGTGCATAATGGGAAAGTTTCTGGAGGTACAAAATTGGAACTTGTCTGTCCTTCTATGTCTTAGAAAGTGATGAACTTCTTAGATGGAAAGAGAAGTCTAATCAAGGTAATTTAATTTAGCATAGGTAGACAGATACTTGGAAAGCAATGGTTTGGTTTTGTTTTTTATATGAACGGTCATGTGTCCTTGTGACTTAGAATCATTCTGCTGTATTTAATCTATTTTTATAGATATATAAATATAAATCATCTTGTTAATATGGGTCAAAAATGACAAATCAGAAAACCTATTTTCTTCATATCTCTTCATATTTTTTCTTTTTTTTTTTTTTGACTTCAAGCAAAGATTTTTTCAATGTGAAACTCTAATATGAGTATCTTGAACCATAGAATCATAAAATGGCTTGAGTTGGAAGGGACCTTAAAGATCATCTAGTTCCAGCCCCTCTGCCATGGACAGATCAAATCTTCAATCTGTCTCCCTTTGAAAATAGTTCCATTTGAGTAATGATAAGTAACAGGCATAAACTTCAGAATTAGTAGGACACATGAAATAAAACTTATTTGAATCTAAGGTTTAAAAATTTGGTTTGTTTTCTTTGTCAAGTACTTCCCTTCTCAGATCTGTACTGCTAAAATCATATTTTTATTTATTTTTCTTTTCAATTCCAAGAAATTCCTACTTTCCCAGTGGGGAATCTATAACAGTTTGCTTTGTTGAACTATATTTGAGGTATTCTGGATAACAGTTCTAGGTACTGAAGGGCCAGCTGCCAGTCCAGTCAAATGTACTATGGTGCCAAGAAAGTGTCAAGAACTATGCAATTCTCTTTCACTTTACTGTACAAGAATCTCCAAAGTATTGTTTTATAACTTTGGAGAGATGTATATCTACTTGTAAAGTTTCGTGCTGGTTGCAACAGTGATAAATTTTCTCCAGAAACAGGTGGTACATCTAAATGACATGTGAACTATAACTCTCTGAAACTATTTAGCTGTTTGTTTCTCATGCTCTGATTTCAACCAGTTTTTCCTTCTTAGCTTCCCTACTAGAATCATACAACCATCTAGGTTGAAAAGACCTTTAAGATCAAGTCCAGCCATTAACCCAACTCTACCAAGTCCACCACTAAGCGATATCCCCAAACACCACATCTGTATGGCTTTTAAACACATTCAGAGATGGTGACTCATCACCTTCCTGGGAGCCTGTTCCAACACCTGACAGCCCTTTCTGTGAATTTCTTTTTCCTAATATTCAGTTTAAACCTCCCCTGGTACAGCTTGAGGCCATTCACTCTTGTTCTATCACTAGTTACTTGTGAGATGAGACCAGCGCCTACCTTTCTACAATGATCTTTCAGGTAGTTGTAAAGAGCAGTGAGGTTTTCCCTCAGTCTCCTTTTCTTCAGATTAAATTCAGCCACTTGTCACAAGACTTGTTCTCCAGGCCCTTCACCAGCTTTGTAGCTTTTCCTCTGGACCTGCTTTAGCACCTCAATGTCTTCCTTGTATTGAGGTGCCCAAAACTGAACACAGTACTCAAGGTGTGGCCTCATCAAGGCTGAGTAGCAAGGGACAATCACCTCCCAGGTCCTGCTGGCCACACTATTTCTGATCTAGGCCAGGATGCTATTGGCCTTCTCAGCCACCTGGGCACACTACTGGCTCTTAGGTCAATTAGCTTGGTAGTCTCATTCTGCCAATGGTCAGTCAGGAAAACATGTATGAATCACAGTCCTGCTAAAAACAAGCTCTTTTTTTTTAATACCATTTGCTTGATTCAGTGTATGATTATTATTATTTTGTCTGAAAAGTTCTTGTTTTATTATTTGAAACAAATTACTAAATGGTATCTAAACCTGGTTTTATGCAGAACTTGAAGTTAAATTCGTGACTTGATGCATTTCCTCTAGCATAAAATATTTGTCCCTGGAAGTTTACTGAAAAGTTGCTATTCTGAAGGGTGGCTGCATAAGGAAAATAAAACACTGTTAAGCTGCTCAACTTTGTGAATCTGACTTATTCAGCTAGTCTCCTTAGGCTCCCTCTAGACTCATAAGCAGTAAGGTTCTCAGAAGGTGATTCACAGAAGAATCACAACTTATATTTTCTGAACTATTTTTTGCAGGAACCCACCTCCCTTACTTAACAAGGCTACTGGCTCAAATGGTAGCAAAAATAGGCCTTTAGTATTTGTGATGAGAATATCTGTATGAGTCACTCATAGTACAAGTACTTGAACTTAAATGCATATAGAGCACAGGGGAGGGGAAGAGAAGAAAGCAATGATAGTATAATTGACAGATGGAAACCACAGATTTATTTCTTTTTAAAATTATAATAGTATTTGTGAAGTTTAATGTTCCAGAGTTTATTTGTAACAGAAAATATACTTCAGTAAAATTGAAATTCTTACTTCCCCCTCCCCCCTTCACTTTCTATAAGTGAAATAAAAATAAATTATGCAAAGTTCTGCTAGCTTTTGCCCAAATAAAAATAATTCACTAGAAAGACATATTTGTAAGGTCTGGGAAAATGTAGCTTAAAAAATTATTTAAACCATCAGTTTTTATAGAGTTGGTGGAGTGCAAGATTTTCTGTGATATTTAATGGTCTTCCTGAATATTGTAGCTCTTCTTTTAAAAGAAGAAATTGCTTTTCATAGTAACTTTTCTCATCTACCTCATACCTACAAAATGACTAGCCCATTGGGTAGTGCAGATGAAATTTGTAACTTTCTCCACAATGCAGTGGATTATTATGGAAAAAGTAAAGTTTTACGTTGAGAAAATTGAAACATTTCCTATCTGTTCAAATTATGAAATATTTGAACATTGTCACTTAAATCTACTAAGTTAAAATGAAATGTCCTAACTGGAATTTTCCTTTTTGTAAAAATACACTTAGAATTTCTACTTACCTAGTTCACTCCAAATCTGATTCTTTTCTTAAAAATATATTTTTTTAAATATCAGAAACTGTCATTGTTCACACAACAATTTTTTTTTCCAATTGGAATTCTAATCCAAGGTCTGTTGCATTGCATGCCTTTCACCTGCAAGTCTATAATTTCTCAGCTTCAGTTGTTTAAAGGGCAATAGGAGTATGTGTATGCAACAAAAATAAAGGTTGTCCCAATTTCTTGCATCAGTCCCTTGAAATGTTTGCTTATTCTGCTTTCTGTACAACTGTCTTATGCTGCAGGATAGCTCTAGCGCTTTTTCTTACTCTGTGTGGGTTTTGGCGTTGCCCCCCCTTCCCTCTTTTGGACTTTCTGGCTTTTTAAACTTCTGTTTCTTGCTGTATGTTATGCATTGCATAACCTTTGGTCACACTTTAATCTCATTATAGATGTTTCAGTTTATCTCTGCTCTTTCCTCTCCACTATTTTATTACACTTGATTGCACTCAACGTGCTGTGGTGTGTGGTGGTGTGGTTTTTTTGTTGTTGTTTGTTTGGTTTTTTTTGTTGTTGTTGTTTTGTTTTGGTTTTTTTTTTGGGGGGGGGGGTGTTTTTGGTTTTTTTTTGTTTTTTTTTTTCACTTTCCCTAAAC
>JANHGN010007011.1:0-10222 GCA_024605025.1 Megaceryle maxima | reverse complement strand
GGCCCCAAGGGGGTCCCGGTGGCCCCAGCCCTGCAGGAAGGAGCTCGTGAGAGCATCTCACCCGGCCCCAGCGAAGGATTAACGTGCCAAGAGCAAACATGAAGCCGCTGCTAAATCCCCGAGGCCGGGGGATCAGATCACCACTTCCCATGTTTATTTTAAGGAGGAAGCGTAGCTTCTGGAGGCACCCAGGTCCTGGCACTGAGGTCCTGGGGGGCACTTTAGAGGGCTGGGGGGCCACCCCTTCTCACCCCACACGCTTCAATGGTAGCGACTGCCAAGAGACATGGGATTGTGCAGCCCTACTGCAACAAAGCATGAACCCTCTCCAACACGCTCCCTGTCCTCAAGAGCACCCCAAAAGCTGCTGGCCTTTGTGGGTGTGTGGTAGACATGATGACTGGGAGACACGCTCCCAGTTATTGGGGTGCCCTGAGCCAAGCTCCATTTCCCAGAGGCCAAAGCTGGAGTTCCTTACCAAAAGCCAACTTCTTCCCCACAAGGGATAGCTACTCAGGGTAATACCCTGGCATGCCCACCCCCTGCCACCAGCACGTGCCCCCAGCTGAGTTCTGGCTCTGGTCTGAGATACAGCACTGGTGCCATTGTCACCTTCCCAGGGAGCAAATCTTAGATTAAAGAGGAAGAAGGAACTTCACATAATCCAAGTCCCTGTGAGACAGCTGTGCCGTCAAAGGCTGCACACATCTCACAGGGGAGCCCCCCTCCTGCCATGCTGCTGCAGGGCAAGATGCAGGGGGCCATGGTGCAGGCAGGCCCTCCAAACTCACATCTCCCAGAACAGCCCCGGTGTGCATACCCAGTTTTCCCATTCATCCCCTTTGCCAGCCCTCCCAGCCATGCACCCGCAGCACTCCTTGAAACTTCGAGCAGGGTTTCTGGCCTTCCAGCACCCCTGTCCACAGGCTGCCCTCCAGCACAAGGCTACAGCACAGACCAGGGCCTGAATTTTTTGTTCCGGGCCACGTGTGGCTGACGCTGTGAGCACGCCCAACAGCTGAAGCTACGCATGCTGCCAGGGTCACCTCAGGCCCAAGCCCTCAGGCTCTTCAAGTGGTTTTTTTGGGTTTGTTTTTTTTTTGTTTGTTTGTTTTTTTGTTTTTTGTTTTTTGTTTTTTTTTTTTTTTTTGTTTTTTTTGTTTGTTTTTGTCCCTGTCTGCCATTTCATTCCCTCTAACAGGATAGCACGGCAACTCCGACCCAAAGGATAAGCCGTGAGTTAGCACAGCTTTCTCTCAGGGGAACGTCAGCCTCAGTACTATTTTTAAACTGCGTGTATCCTATCGCTATGCTGGAAGAATGAGAATGCAGAAGGAAGGATGGAAAAGTTACACGGGGAAAGGATGGAAAAGGAGTGTGCAGGAGAGCTCAGTGCAGCATCCAGCCACCAGGTACCCCGGAGGGGTGCTCAGCTGAGAGCACCAACCTCGTGCCTTCATGTCAGTCCCCACTAAGTCACTTCCTCTAGGCAAGCGAACCCCATGGGTGGCATTTCCCAAAGTGAGCAGGGCAAAGCTTGCTCCTCTCATCTGGGCAGCATCCCACCTGAGCCCACAGGGCACAGCACACACAACACCTCCGGCCCCTGACTCCCGGGGCACTCATCACCCTGAATTCAGCTTTCCCAAGGCCATCTGAGATGCAGCTCACCCCAAGTAAAGACAGCAGAGAATGAGGGGCTCTGCCACCCTAGAGGAGCCACCCCCAAGGCTGGGGATGCTGTAGCCCAGAGGCTGTACTGGAGGCAGTGCCCTGCTGTCCCCCCGCGCCAGGGCGCATTCAGACATCCCCCGGACCCCCCGACCACCCCTCCCCGGGCACTCACTGAGCGGGCTGGCGTCATGGGCGCCGTCCACCAGACCGTCGGGGTGCAGCTGGAGATGGAAGCCGATGCCCACCCGGCAGTACAGCCGGCCCCGCCGCCGCCCCGGGCGGCTCCGCGGGAAGCGGCTCGGCCCCGCTGCCGCCGCCGCCGCCGAAGAAGAGGAGGAGGAGGAGGAGGAGGAGGAAGGTGCGGGGGCGTTGCGGCCCGCCGTCGCCGGCTGCGCTCCGCCGGGCACCTGCTCCCGCCGGGCGCGTGCGGGCAGAGTGAGGAAGAGGAGGAGGAGGAGGCAGGACGGGCTCATGCTGCCGGCGGGAGGGAGGACGCCGCGCCGCATCCCGCTCCGCCGCGGAACCCCTGCGGGGGGGACCGGGCACAGCGGGGACCGGGACGCCCCTCCCCGCCTCCGCCGCTACCGGGGTATTTATAAGCGGGCGGCGGCCCCGCACCTGTGCCCGGCCCCGGCAGCGCCGAGCACTCCCGCGCCGCCCTCCGCCCCCCGCAGCAGATGCTGGGGCTCGGGGGGCGCATAAATCTGGGGAATTAACTTGTCCGTCCCGCCGAGACAGAGGCGCTGGGGCTGCGCTCGAGTTACCGCCGAGAAATACCTTGTCAGCGTCTTCCCCACGGTCGGGCAACGGGGCTCGGCGGGGCCGGTGGAACCCTTGGGAAGGGATTGAGTTGCAGCCCCCCAGGCCGGGGATGCAGGGGGATGACAGCCAGCAGCTGCACAGCCAGCCCGGCCTCAGCCCCGGCCAAGGGACATGAGAGCAGATTTGGGGCTGGAGGCAGCACCCCAAGTGGGAAAGATGCTTTTGCTCCTTTACGGGGTGGCCAGGCTGTGCTCGGCCCTCGAGAGCAGTCCTTGGGGGTCAGCTGGGAATTCCCAGCACTGCCGCCACCATAAATCCCCTGACAGCATCTCAAAGCGCTGGCCCTTGTCTGTGCACAATATCCTCCACAGTTCCTGGGCAGGGGGGATGGAGGCACCGCGGCCTCCCGCTGCCATCACAGTAACCCTGACACGTGGCCAGTGCCCCACCATCACTGGCAGTCGTATTTCTTCCTAATTACAAAGACAACTGCCACACAGCACTGCGGCCCCGGAGGAGACCCTATGGTGACAGCCCATCCATCACCGCACCACAGCGCCAAGCTCAGTCTACTTTTTTTGGGAGGCCCCTGCATGTCTCCCAAAGCCACCAGGAAAACATCACCTCCACCAAAGCAAGCATCAACCAAACTCACCCTGGCCTGCACATCAGCCCAAATTGTGCATCTACAGTGCACTTACTGCTTCTGAAAACCCACATTTTCCCCCTAAACCCTGCTCAGAAAACACTCTGCATCCGACATCAGGGTCAGCTCTGGCCGGGCTGCGCGCCCAGGGATCGGGTTCGGCAGGAAGGAGGCAGAGCTGGAGGCACGTTGGAGGGTGACCTTCGCCTTGGGAGGAAGCTGAAGGTCAGGGGCGCAGGGAGGGACACTCACTTAAGGGGCCGTATCCAGCCTGATGGACACCTGGCACAGACTGGCGCGAACAGAAATGATCTCACAACAACATTACTGCAATTTCAAGCTATTTATCAGCACACACGTATGTATATATACATACAGATATATTTACACACGTGTTTATATATAAATGTGTATATATAGACAGCCCTATATATAGATGCACATACCTGAAAGAGGGTCAAGGCACTCAAGAACTTGTTTATTTCTTCCAGCTGTAGTGGTTGGCCTGGTAAAATCTGAGACTTCTTACACACCTCATCTTCTTTATTTAAATACGTGCACACACTGACTCTAAATCCACATCCACAAGCAAGACAAGGTCCTTAAGGAGTTATGAACTCCTCCCACAATGTTTGCACTGGATCATCTATATCAGCACAGCTGAGGCACACATAGAGGCATGGCCATCTCACTTGAGGAGGATTTCACCTTTTTCATCTTGCTTTAAAGGCTGCAGGTGGCAAAGGATCAGCCTCTGGGAAATCTCTGTTCTCCATACAGGTCAAGGAGACCATAAACCATTTCTGCCACTGTAAGTTAAGGAGAATGTAAAAACATTTAAAGTCTTCATCAAGGGGGTGACTGGTCACAGTAGCAGCCCAGACAAGAGATGAAGGCGTATGCAAGTCCCAGAGGGAGATGCCCACCCAAAAGTGCCAAACCCAGAGGGTCACCAGCAAGCCCAGCCTCACACATTTTGACCTGCATCCCTTTCCATAGTTTCCACCAGCTTTTCCAGTGGAACCTTGTCTGCCAGGCATCTTCCACTCATACATGCTCCTAGACCAATTTTTTTGCCCAGTGAAGAAATTCCCAAGAACATTGGCGTGAGGCTGTTGGAAAGGCTACCAAGGAAGTGACACCAGGTGGCTGGGCTTGACTAAACCGGTCCTCTAGACATCCTGATGGCAGTAATGCCAATTGCACTGCATATTCACAACCCTTTCCAAGGGGCACCGTCAGACAGACAAGTCCTTTGGGGTCCCATCTGCTGCCCTCTCAGCTTTTGCCTGCTGTGGGCTAGGACACCAATACCCTGCCCGAGATGGGGGCTCCTGTCCATCTGCAAGATGCCATCACTCTCCTCTGGGGACTGCCGTGCCCACATCAGGGCCGTAGGCCAGCCAGCCATGATGGATGTGTGCATTGGAAGTCTCCCAAGCAGTCAGTCCTTTGGGCACAAACTACATTGTCTTGAGTTGTTTTCATTTGAATCTATTCATTAACACAAGGCATTAACTTTAATTTCAAATAGTCCAAGTGCCTATGTAGCATAACCAAAAAAAAAAAAAAAAAAAAAAAAAAAAAAAAAAAAGGCTTAAATCTACATAAATTTCTAAGTAGATATAGTAGTCAATTTGCTGGAATAATCCGGTGTAATTGCCTTTGGCAGTAGCAGCCCTTACATATACACCATCAGCTTCTGAAGCCTAATGCTGATGTTATGTTACATAAATTATTCAAGGCTTGGCTACAGTGAAAACTTTTAGCAAACAGAAAGGGTAAGTTGTATTTCAAGTTTAAAGTTTCTAGTTTGAAGAGAAGGGCTCTTCTGAGCCTCTGCTTGATCTGCTGTGGAACATGGGGCTGCACTCTGACACAGTAGGAATGCTTCCCCCTCCAAAAACCAGACCAGCACTGGTTTAATTGCCCCTTAAAAATATGCAAGGTAAAACATGACAATACAAAATGTCATCAAAGCTCTGTCAGCAAGCTTGTGTGTGAAGCTGTGTCCCTAGCTGTACCCAAGCCACCAGTTCAAGGGAATCAGGGACAGTTCTCCTGGAATGCGTGGCTGTTGGGTATAACAGCCCCAAGTTAAGCCCTGTCAGGCTACAGCAGTGCCCTGCCAGACAGCCTCCTGGGGAAAGCACTCCAGGTTTTCAGCATCACTTTTTTTTTTTTTTTTTTAACTCAATGTTTATTTCACAGTACGAGCAAAGCGATATGATGATGCATTTAGCCTCCCATGGGACTGCAGAGAGACACAGTGTCCCTGTGCTGGTGCAGGCACCAGGTGCCCTGGTACCAGCCACTCCCTGGGGAAACACACCCTGCACTACCCCCAGAAGCCTGAATAAAAGCCTTTTCAGTAAGGATTTGTGGCCTGAAAGAGACTCACCCGCAGCAGGAAGGAGAGGTGGCTACATCCCAGGTCATGTTGTGAGGACAGCCCTCCAGTACATGTCCCTGCTCCTGAGGGAAAGAGCAAGCCTTGGCTGCTGAAGGAGCTCTGCACACAGCTAAAAGCAGAATATACTATTACATGCATTAAACCTACTTAAATTAAGATAACTCGGGTGCCTCAGGGTACTTAAGTGTTGCAGATGATGGGCACCCTACTCCCATGGGCATGAAAGCAACCTGGGTCAGTCACAAGTCACCTCATCAGCCCCGCTGCTGCGCCTGAGAGGCCACGGCTGCAGACGGCTCTCGGAAAGGACAAATGCTTCATTTCAGAGGATCCTGAGCCCAGCGTCCCCTGCAGCACCCTGGCCCAGCAGCACAGCCCCGTGTGCAGGACTGCCACCCCACCACGTCACTGCGGGCAGGGGCCCGCAGGAGGCCTACGGGACAACACACAGCTGCTGCCCTCGTGGAGTAGCTTGGTCTATGAAGATAAATATAGCATAAATGGTATTGCTAGAAGATGGCTCTTAGGCTGAATCCAAGAGGTGGTGGGCACATGCTGGTCCCAGGTGTATCACAGTCTTCATATGCCACCTTGAGCATCTCTCCTGCACTTACCCCGCCTGGCCATCGACATGGGACAATACCAGCGCATCTCTAGGCGCGTGCAGCCAACCACAACACCAGTGGAGACCCCTTCAAAAGAAGGCATACTCATAGCCCTCCCCAGAGGGGTGCAGAGGGATGTCTGACAGGCAGCCAGTACAGAGCGTGGAACTGCATCAGGAGGACGGGTGTATTTGCACCTCAGCATGCCTTCCACACACACCCAGCACCTCTTTTTCACAGCAAGGCCTTTAGGGACCCTGCAGCCTGTCCATGCCCAGGGCTGCAGCACAGCCCCAGCACACACAACGCTCTAAAGACACTGCTGCAGACAGTGGCTGTGCCAAGGCAATGGAACAGAGCGAGGCCGTGCCACAGACACGGATGCCTGCACCCTCTTCCTATCTGTGGAAAGAGGGCAGAGAAAAGAAGCTGATCGTGCTTAAGCCTTAAAGGGCACAATGTCCATGTTGCTACAGAAAATAGGTATGGAATTAAACTAAATATTAACAAGTGAAAAGAATCTGTCTTTAAAAAAAGCCAAAGCAAGCCAGGTATTTTCCAGCCCCATCTTGGACAGATATTTCTCCCCAAGTGTGCATTTGTTTTAATCCAGGTTGTGATTTAACCTCTGCGGGCAACAATACACCACACAGCCTTTCACCCACCACTTCCCCACACACCATCTCCTGGGGAGGGTGGGTGGGAAGGAGAATCGTGAGGAATTAAAAAGGTGACACCCTGGGGGTTGAGATAAGGACACCTTAATAAAACAACAGAAAGAGAGAATAAAACAATACTAATGATAGTATTAGGGAAATCATAGACAAAGCAAAGAAGCCAGGAAGGCTCTACCTGCGCCCGAGATGCTGACATCCCGCACCGAAGCAAATTGCAAACAGACAACTCCGGGCAGCCCCACCTTGTAGAGAGGCGTTGCTCAGTATGGTAAGAACTACCCCATTAGGTGGTTCGGTTGTTTATCCTGGCTGTGGCCCCGCCCAGCTGCTCGGGCCAGTTTTGGCCATCTAAATAATACCCCAACAACAGTGTCCGGGTTTGGCTCCAAAGTAGAGAACAAATCCTGTAGAGCTATATAGTACTAGTTTTAAAAAAACCTATTTCAGTCTTTTTTCAAGATATCCAACACCTGAATAGCTCATTTTTAAGAGCTGAGTATTACAGTGAAATCTTGACAGCTGCTTTTTCAGTTTTAACAGCATGCCCAGTTACAGTCTAACCAACGATACACCCCTTGCAAAGCAATCTACTCAGGAGCAACCTCAGCAAATGGTGTCACTGACCAGGCAGGAGACCTTCTTCCCTCCATTATACTGCTTTGCATCGTCGTGCTCAGCAGAAATATTTCTGGGCAAGCTCTGCAAGCAGCATGGAGGCATCCTACCGAGGGCTCATTGTGAGCCAGAAGTTGCTGGGGGGAGCTAGGATGGGGCTGATCTTCATGAAAGCCTCATTCACACACCTCTGTCCAGATGTAAAGGCAAAAAAAAAAAAAAAAAAAACCCACCAAACTAATCTGTGTGAAAATATCCCAGTGCCCGTGCAAGCAGGGAGTTCAGCTGCCCCTGTCTGACTGCACGTGTGCTAATCCACAGCTGACCTTGCTGCTGTGTGGAACCAAAGCTCCTCGTGGCTTTGGCAGTGCAGGATCAGGCCCCAAAGCAAGCAACTGCGCTTGGCTTCAGAGCTGTGGGTCTGCTGCCCATAGCCACCTGTCTGCTGACTGATGTATTAAAAAACAAACAAAACCCCTCAAACCACAGTTTTGCTCGTGCATAGCACTGACACATATCAAAAGAAACACAATCCAGATCTGCTTTCAAATAGTGACTCACGCAGGTGCAAGCCTGCCCACTGCACCCTTGTAACAGCATTGTTATCAGCTTTTGTTGGAATTGTTATTATTACTGTTAGTATTTGCAGCGTAGCTAGGCCATAGACCGAGCTGCCTTACCTTGAGCGCAATGAGGAGTGGGCAAGGGGCACCACCGGTACACTGTGGCGGGCCAAGTCTGAAGGCCACCCTTCCTCATTCCCAAGGCACCCCACTCCTCTTCAGCACATTGAAGATGCAATCTCACAGGCGACTTTCAGAGGCAGATGCAGCCGTACGCTCCGGTGTAGGCTTGCAGGGGCAGCGCTCCCAAAGAAATGCCCAAACTGCTGGATTTTTCTGGGCTGTGAAACTAATTGCCCAAGGGAAGCTCTTGTTGCTCTCCTGCTTACAATATACCACTGTAAATGGCCAAGGACACCGCCCGCCCTTACTGTGCGAGGTCCTGTTTCTGTCAACAGCATCGGCTGGGTTTTATTTATCACCGCTAATGCTGAGATCAGATTCTGCTAACATCTACTAACATCTTTGATTAAATTTCATGTCCACGAGTCCTATACATGTTTTGTACTTACGTAGAGAACCACTGCAAGCTTTGTGTGCCCAGGATGCCTGCTGCACCGTATGTGCGCTGTGCGCCGGTATTTTTAAGGGGCTGACTGCGCAGGCAGGCACCTCTTAGCCCAGACAGCCCCCCTGGGCAAAGCTCAGCGAAGCGGCCGAGCATCCCCCGCTCTCCTCGCCAAACTCAGCCCAGCGGCGGCCCCGCTAGATGGCGGTGCCCGCCCGCCCCCGGCAGTCCTGGAGCCGCCCGCCCCGCACCCCCAGCGGCGCGAGCATTCCTGCGTCTGGCCCCGCGTCCCCGGCATCCCAGCCACGGGCAACGTACCCCATACCCCAGCCACAGGAGAAACCCCCCAAAGCTCTCCCTAAAGCAAAAATCGGGAGGGAGGTTACCACTTTTGAGGAAAACTCCCGGGGAGTAATTAGGGCCTCGCCCACGCAATTAATTGCAGAGAGGTGGAGCCATGCCTGTTCCTGATTGCAATGACTGGTGATCGGGAGTTGTCGTTCGACCATCTTGCGTGATTTGGGGTTTTTTGGACAGTCCTGGGGGACGACACACGTGAATTTTGGCTTTCAAGGGCAAGTGCGCTGATGAGCGACTAGCATCAGAGGGAGGCTGGGGGGAAATGATTCCCAAACAGCCTAGAAGTGTGGGGCGAGTAATCAGAATGGAAAATGTACTGTATGGGGGAAAAGCCCCCAAACTGTGATGCCAGTTTCATATCAGGGACTCACCTGTTCCCTTCTGAGCCTCAGCTCTTCCCAGGAGAAGGCAAGGTAACTCAGAGGATGTAGACTTTGTAAGTATGTACTATCTGAAGCTCCGGCCAACTTCCCCCAGACCTGTAAAAGCTTCACAGCAGGTCTGGGTACTTCATGGCAAGCTCCAAAACACACGTCAGCAGATGTTGATGTTACCTTGAGCCCAGTTTATAAAAAGCTATGGGACTCCAGAGCTCTGACTGAGGCTTCTGCCCTGCACACTTCTTGCTCTGGGAGATTTTCCCCACTGGTGACCCACGCAGACACCTGCAGCCTCATCGGCGCAATGCCTGACCCTTGCCAGGGTCACACCAGCCCGAGCATGGAAATGTGTTTTCAGCACATCACCGAGCTGCTGCGTCAGCTCATGCTCTCCCCTGCACCCAAAAATACTCGGGTCCAACACAAAATGCACGTGTTGTGGGTCATGCTCGTAGGACCAGGCTGTCCCCCCCGTGCCAAGGGAGAATCCTCCTTTCCTGAGCCCTCATGTTTGTCCCTGGTTGGGGCCCCGTCACCCCAATAATGCACTGGGGCAGAGAGGACCCACCCCCACCCGCAAGTGTTCTCTGCCCCAGGACACCCTGGCCTGGAGGCTCCCCTGGGCCCTGTCACCCCAGGCCCTGTGCAACTCCAGGGGTCTCTGCCCAAGTCAGGGCCCAGGCTCCCCCACCCAGCAAACCAACGACCACATACGGCCCTGCTAAGGGTGGGGAACAAAAGCAGCTCCTGGCAGGGATGAGGTGGCATAGAACAAAGGGGAGGTGTGAGAGGGTCTGGGAAGGGAAAGGAAAGGGAAAATAAGAAACAATGGAAAGAGAGGAAAAAAAAAAAAAAAAAAAAAAAAAAAAAAAAAAAAAAAAAAAAAAATAACAAGATTTAAAAAGAAAAAAATTCACCCACAATTTAAGGGTAGGGAAATACAAGAAAGGGGGTGAGTA
>JANHGN010007010.1:0-20189 GCA_024605025.1 Megaceryle maxima | reverse complement strand
GGTGCAGATGACCGACAAGGGATTTGGGGGCTGGTGACGTGCTGGCCTTTGTGGCCTCTGCCTTGGTGGGGATGGTCTGGGGGTCGTGGAACTGCAGGGGAGGTGGTGGCGGGGGGGGGCTGAGTGGTGGCGGGGGGATGTGGTCCGAGAGTGTGGAGTAGGTCAGGGAGCTGCCCTCGTCGCTGCTGCTGATGTACTCGCTGCTGCTGACGTCGTTGGTGACATAGCTGCCCTGGTCATCATGGAAACTCATCTGGGTGAGCGGAAGAGGAGAGGCTGAAGGTGGCACCTCATCCTCCACCCACCCAGCCCTCAGGGAGGTCCTGCACCCCAGATGTGCAGCCCTCACACCCTCAGCCACCCACAGAGCCCCAGGACGTGTCCCCAGAGGCTCTGGACCCATCCCGTCCCAGTGCAGGCTGCACGACAGGTGGTTCCGTGACCAGGGCAGACGAAGACCATGCACCAGGCCAGCCCCACACCACGCTCACCTCCTCATAGTCATTCTCAGGGGTGAGGAAATCATCCACGATGGTGACCCGGTGTCCCAGCTGCTCACTGAGGGCGTCCAGGAATCGGTCAGTGTCGCGGCTGCGCGGGGGTCTGGAGAAGGTGAAGAGCTTCTTCCGTCGCGTCAGAGGGCTGAGCGAGTAGTCCCGGTGCTTGGGGGACGGGGCTGGGCTGCTGTCGAGGCTGACGTAGGGGTTGGACTCGCTGCTGCACGGGGAGGCCACGCTGCTGTGCAGCCGGTAGTAGCACTGCTGGGAGCCCAGCGGCTCGCTCGGCCACGAGATCCCCATCCCTGGCTTGCGAGCACCTGCGGGACAGAGCGCTGCTGAGGGGGTCCCTGCAGCCCCCCGCCCGCCACAAGCCCCGGCACTCGCTGGGTGTGATGCAAAGTGATGGAGCCACCCGCGGGGAGTGGAGATCCTCGGGCAGCGCCTGCAGCGCGGGGACACCGCGGAATTTGCCACCCTGCCCTCCTGCCGACATGGCTTCACACCAGAGAAAGATGTCTTCTCCTCCACCCGCCTGGCCAGCACCAGTCAGCGCCACCCGAGACCCCCCCAGAAGTGCCTCTCTCGCACCGTGAGAAGCAGGGCAGTACCTGCAGCATGTGCCAGCTCCGGGTCAGGAGGTGATGCTCTGTGCAGAGCAGCGTTACCCATCTTGCCAGCAAAGCTGCCGAGCAGGCGGTTTTCTAACTCTGCGTAGACGGCCGACATCTGGAGAAAAGGGCAAAGAGCTGCTGTCCACACCCAAATCGAGACAGGGCTTGGGGAGACCCCAGAGACCACAGTGTCCTGGGGACAGGACAAGACACTGCAGATCTGCCAGCCCTTCACATCCTGCTCTTTAAAGGAGGCTTCATCCCAGCCCAAGGCCACTCTGCCTTTCCTGAAGCTCCCCAAGAACTCTCATCGCAAGGCTGCAGGAAGATGCTGACAGACACCAGCCTTATTAACTCTGATTAACTGCCCAGGGAAGTGAGCTCAGAGATGAGCTCTGAGGTGGGGATGTTCTCAGCCACCACCAGACACAGCCTCCCCCTGGTCCCTTTTTTCTGCTTGCCTGCATTAACACAGAAGGACTCAAGTTGTCATAGAATTATAGCTGTCAACCCTCCCTGTGAGCACGACAGTCCCACACACATCAGCAAAGTGCTTCCCAGGGGAGTCCCCACCCCAGCCCCACAAGGTCGCACCATTTTGGGGTTGGGTGTCTCCGGGAGGGATGTGCCATCACCAGCCTGTCTCTCTCCAGGGATCAGGCGAACTGGGACCTCCACCGTGTCACTCTGGCCTGCCAGGAAAGGAAGAGACAGTCAGGAGCTCTTCCTTCTGCCTCCGCCCCCTCAGCTCCTGATGCTCCTGACCCATCAGGGTCCTCTCTGTCTCCTGCTGGGACCTGGAGCCATCCTCCCAGCCCAGGCACACAGAGAAGCACTGGGAGCTCCTGGGTCTGGGAGTCCTGAGGGACCAATGCAGGGCAGCCGATGGCCCCACACATGGGCTGCCTGGGAAACAGGGAACATCTCACTGTGCACTTCCCTGGGCAGCAGCAGAAGTCACCCAGCAATGGTGTGTGACACATGCTGGGAAACAAGCACAGACAAAAAAACCCTCCTGTGCCCTTTAGCTCTCCATATTCAGGAGGGTCTGCTTTTTATAGATTGATGGTTTGGGCAGGGAGGTGAACTGGGAGCACCTGGCACAGGACGCACCCCAGAGCCTGCTCCAGCTTGGCTGAGGTTGGCACGAGAGGTCACAGGCTGCTGCTGCAGGGCAGCAGAGGACAAGGCTGCTCCCCGCATCTGGTGAGCATCTGCCTGAGCGAGCGGCTTCCCTCCGGCGCATGCAGCTGTCGGCCCCTCTCCGTGCTGGAATCAGGATCAGGAATGCTCCTTGGAGGCAGGTGAGATGATCTTCCCCGGGGAAATGTCTCAGAATTGACTGCTCCAGCAGCAGCCCCCCCTGAGAGCCAAGGAGCACCACGCTCCCGCTGAGAGGTGCCAAGAGGAAGGGTGGCAGCCAGAGTGATGGTGGAGCCTGGCTGGTCACATCAGGGGGGTCATGGTGGGGAGGTCACGGTGGAGAGGTCACCATGAATAGGTCATGATCAGAAGCTGTAAGCACAGCTCAAATGCCCTCACAATCATCTAAGAGGGATGGAGGGACGGGCAGGATGCCTTGTCCCACCATCTGGGAGTGGGCAAAAAAGACCAAAAGGACAGAAAACAAACCATCAACCTGGGGTGCTGCTGGGGATCAGGGTTAGTGATCCAGGGGCTGAGGAGTCCCCTGCAGCAGTACCAGCAGGATGGGATTTTTCACAGGAATGGGGAGATATGTGGCTTCTCCCTGAAAAGCAGGAGGGTTTGTGCCGTGCACATTGTTCCTCAACAGCCTCAACATGGCACTGAACCATGATCTGCCTCCTCACATGGATTTCACAAATGCTGTTTTTCCTGTGAATTTGATGTGTCCAAGAAAGTTCACAGGGAAGGTGGAAACTGTGCACCCCAGAAGGGAGGGCTCAGACAGGCAGGATCAGTTCACACCTGATCCTGCCTGATCCCAATGGTCTGATCCTGCCTGATCCCAATGATCTGATCCTGCCTGATCCCAATGGAAGGGATTGGGAACAAGGCTCAGCCTCAGGCCAAGTGGCCTCTTATTGAATTGCTTATTTCAATTGTTCCCGAAAACATGGATTTCCAGTCAAAGCCTCGACGCTGACCTCCACCTTTCCCCACCGTTCACACCTAGGAATAGCTGAGGATTTTGGCTTGGGGCAGAGCAGAAGGACACTACAGGCACACCCACCAGGACCCAGCGCTCTCCTCCCCACAGCAGGACTCCCTGGACAGCCCCCAACCACCCACCTGCTGCCCCCCCTTCCTCGGGGCGGGGGGTCCGAAGGCTTCCCCGGCACAGGGAGGCCCCCCGAGCGGAGCTGCGGTAGCGGTCCTCTGCGTCTGGCTCGGCTGCAGCAGAAAACACCCTTTGTAAGGCACGGCCGATGCGGGCTGGACCCTGCAGCTCCCCCTTCCTCCTCACCACGGCACAGGGGTCCCCCGGGCACCTGGGACTCGTAGCTGCTCTCTGAGCCCTGCACTCGCCTGGGACCCCGTGCACAGCCTTGCTGGCACTGCGGCTGCCTGTCCCTCTGGCTCGGCCTGGCCCCGGGAGCGGGCAGGTTACAAATGCTCCTGCCAGCAGGGGCAGGGGGAAGGATGCCCAAAGGCAGGACATGCAATTGCTTTTTCCAGCAGGATTGGCATCCATCTTATGGTGCACCTGAAACTCCATCCCAGAGCTGGGTTGGTCCAGCCGTTCCCAGCTAACTCCTTCCTGCCCTCAAAGGACAAGATGGGAGTTGGAGCGAGCACCAAAATGCTGCCTGGAAGAACCACGTTGTCCGATGGGTTGGGCTGTGTGCGGTTCAGCGCGACAGATCAGAAGGGCTCGGGGACACAGCAGCATGAAGATACCAGAGCATCATTCTCTGCAGTATCTGACAAACCAGTGCTCAGACAGCCTGAGACACGCAAACGTCAGAGATCAGCACCAAGTCTGGAAGAAGCCCAGAAGGACTAACGCAGATTCAGAGACCTCTGGCTATTGCACTTCCACACATGGACACACACGTCATGCATGAGAACAACCATGCTCAGAGATTGCCCCTTTCACCCGAGCAGCTGAAAGGAGCCAGGGACCAGCCTGCAAACTGGGGACATCTGAAACTGCCTGGTCCTGGGAGGTTCTCTCCTGTGCTTTCCTCCACTGCCGGTGGCTGGAGATAGCTGCTTTCTATTCTGAAATACAGCTGCAAACTGCAAAAACATTGGCTGCCCTCTGAAAGCTTCTGGAGTTTAGAGACTAATTTCAGGATCTATGTTCTTGGAATACACAACACGTTTGGTAGGTTGGGCCATGATGCTGCACACACAAAAGCAGTGGTGATTGAGAGCGCAGATGAGGTGAGCAAAGACCCAGCAGGTTTCCATGCCCAGCACGGAGGATTTGCACCAGGACTTCAAGCTGCTTCTCCCCACGAGGGGAAGGCTGTGCTAAAAGTACTGTGTTCCTCCAAAAGCCTCTCTTCAACCAACATCTCTTTTTACCTATGTTGAATCTAAAATAAACACATCATAGAATCAGAGTCATAGAATGTTCTGGGTTGGAAGGGACCTTAAAGATCATCTCATTCCAACCCCCCTGCCTTGGGCAGGGACACCTCCCACTAGAGCAGGTTGCTCAGAGCCCCATCCAGCCTGGGCTTGAACACATCCAGTATGTACAGCTTCTCTGGGCAACCTGTGCCAGTGTCTCACCACCCTCAGAGTGAAGAACTTCTTTACATCAACACAATGTAAACAGCCTAGAACAGAAGAATCTTAAAGCAATTAACAAGCCCAAATCCAAAGATGCAGGCACTTCACTCCAAATGTGCCCTCGCTTTTCTACTGTCTGACTGCGAAGCCCATAATCCTCAGCAAACCACAGCTGGGTTTTGTGTCGCCACAGCCCCAGTGATGGGGGAGGAGAATCACCGACTACCTTCCAAGTCTTTTTGGGGAAGCAGCACTCCAGGGCAGGCACGATGCTGCCCGGGGAGCCGCACTCCCCACCTCCTCTAACCACAGGTGCCTGTGTGTGTCTGACATTCTGAGGAACAGCCATCAGTGCATATTTTGCCTCTCAGATCTGAACGCTGCCCCCAACACAGCTATTTCTTTTGGGGACTTCCCAACCTCCAACAACCCAAGCAGCTTCCAAAAGCCTTTGCTCCCAGACACAATCTCTCAGGTGCCATCTCTCCTCCTAACCCAGAGTTTCCTTCCCAAACTACGCAGCGCAGAGAAGGAAACCTCCTGCCTGACCTTCACAGATCAACCTCACCAGTAGCAGGAGCTGGAAGCTCCTCTGCACCCCGTGAGGGCAGGAGCCAGGCAGGGCAGAGCCCCTGGGCAGCGCTGGCTGCTCCCTCGCTTCCCCAGCCTGCTCCCAGCGCGACGCACAGAGGTCCCCAGGGGCCCGGTGGGACACGGCGTGTCCGTGCCGGAGCACAGGGGCTTTCCTCTCACCTGCCAAGGACTTGTAACCAAGAAACCTGGCAATCTTTTGCTGGCAGTGCTCCTGCTCTTCATATGTCAGCAGCTGGTAGATAAACTGCCAAATGACTTGCTTGGCCGGTGTGTCCAGCACCGGGTACACATCCACAATGAGAGTGTCAATGTTCCTGCAAAACCGGAGAGAGAGGGCTGGGCAGTGAGCACATCCCTCGGGCACAGCCCCACCACACTGCTGCACAGGGCTCCAGTACTTCCCAGTCTGCCTCTGCCCGGCTCCTGCCAGCCGGGTTTGCCTTGGGCTTGGGCACAAAGAGATCATTTGGGCTGCGGGCAAGGGACGAGCCCTTCGGGACCTGGAGCTGGGCAGCTGGTGCTAATGGGGAGAGGAAACTCCCCGGGACAAGCAGCACCTGAGAGAGAGGTTTAAAGCCTGGTTTGGGAGGCAGTCAGGGTGTATGGGGGTAAGAGAGCAGCTGGGAGCAGAGGGACACCCTGGCAAGACCTGACTTTTAGCCAGCAGCAGGTAAGTGAGGGAGGCTGGGCTGGAGCCTCGCTGGGCTGGATGTTTGCTCTTCTTTTTGGCTCGGTGGAGGTGGTGGAAGGGCTGTTGAGAACAGCAGGGCTGAGCACCTGATCCAGTGGGGATGATAAGGCAGCCTGGGGGAGGAGGGCTGGCCTGGGTCAGGGAGCTAAAAGCAGGCTGCTTTTCGACTGAGAAACTGAGGCAGAGATGGTGGGTTGGAGCTCCCTGCAGCTCTTGTAGAAGCGACAGTAAAAGCCTCTTATAAAGAGTTGAAGGAGATAGTGTATGTGGAAACAACTCTGTTGTTTTGATGTTAATTGAACGGATCACTGCTGCCTTCCAAGGAGCAGGGACGTGGGGTGCAGGGGAGAGCTGAATGGTGAAGGGCTCAGATGCTGCAAGGATTTTGTTAATTCTGTGTCTTGGGGGGGGTTCCTCAGAGCACAGCAGAGTTAAGAAGTGACAGGAGCTCTCTAGAGCGTGCCAGAAGCCACCTGACACAATTCTCCCTAGTTTGGAGCTAATTTGCCTCTTCTGTGGAGCTGGACACGGCTCTTGGCTGACACAAACCTTGTTCAGAGAAGTTCAAGTGTTGCGGTGGAGCTGCTGAGGCAGGTGGCTGCTCTGCCCCATGCAGCCTCTGCTGCTCCTGCGTGGTGGCAGGGGCCAGGTGGCCAAAGCCCAGGACAGGTGTGTCCTGATGCCACCTCCTGCTGGGAAATGCTGGTATCTGCAAGCTCAGGTGGCAAGCAGCATAAACTTCGTGTCTGGGGATTTCTCTCCTTGTCAGAGCAGTTAGAGGCTGCAGCTGCTCATCTGGGACAGGCTGGCAATTAGGTCATGATGAATTACTGGTAAATGGAGGAGTGGCCTCTGTGTTGAGCTGTCTGGGGCAGTGATGGGCAAAATGAGGTGGCTGGAGGGTAGGGTGGACCTTATGATGCCCCTGATGTGCCCTGCTCCCCACAGCTGCTCCTTGAGCTGAAATGCCAACGGGGAAGGCTGTAGGAGCGGGGGCAGGCTCAGGAGAGCAGAGCTATGAATTCTGCTTTACCAGGACAGTGTTTGTGATCGTTGGGTCTTGAGAGGGTTCACTCTCCTTGTGCCAGGGGCTTTCAGCAGCCTCTGATCCTTTGGTCATTACACCAGCAGGAGCCTGCCTGGTGCATCCACAACCTGTGTGGGACCTGGGGTTCTGAGCACCACCTGGGCAGCCAGGCTCAGTTGGCTCAGGAGCTGCAGGAAGAGGCAGCAAGCACTTCCCAGCCCCCAGAGGGGTGGCTTGTTCACCACAGTCTGGAAAGGTGAAAGATCAAGGGCAGAAAACAAGGTCACTGTTGACAGTCTTGAGTCTGCCAGGGGACTGATTCACGCTGCAGCTGATGTGCTGAGGGAGTGAGATGAGGATGAAGCGTGGTGAGATGGACTAAGAGGTGAACAAGATCTGTGGCTTCTGGGGACAGCCAAACAGCAAGAGATCCTGAGCTGGGGGGGGGAGATGGGGCACCAAGGTCACTTTAAGGGATCAATCAAGGGGTGACCAGACAGGTCTGTCCTGTCCTCAGGCAGGACACCTGGAGAGATGGGCTTGTGCCCTGTGGACATGCACAGGGACAGTCAGGGAAAGCAGAGAACATGCTCACAGCAGAGCTTAGTGCTGAGAGCCTCGGAGCCAGGCTCTGCTCCTGCCTGGAGACCAACCTTCGTGTGGGCATCACTACCAGGCCAGTACCAGCACGAGAGGGCTGGAGGTGCTAACGCGTTACCGATGTTGGAAGAAGCCTTCCAGTGCTTTGCAGATGGTGTAACGCTCGGGGGGAGTCAGCAGGTGCTCCAGCTGCTGGGTGAAGGTCCTTCCTTGGATCTTGATGCTAGAGGGGAGTATCTCTGCAACCCACTGCAGGGAGGTGAGGGCGGAGGAGGTGCTCGGGGAGTCAGCAGAGTCAGAGTCTGCAAGGTGCAGGTGGAGAGAAAAAAGAAGATTCAACAGACAATGGGTCATAACCACGGGTTAAGAGGTTTGTCCCGAAACAAGGGCTTGGTGCTGGGGCAGCTGCACCCGCACACAAGGGGTGCTCCAGAGAAATGCAAATCCTGATGTGCCAATACAGACATTGTGACCCCAGCAAAGAGAGGTTTCAGTTGCTGGAAGGCAGCCTGGTGAAATGGCTCGCCTGGAGCTGTGACCGCCCCTCCCTTCATCCCACGCTCTGGATCTCATGGCTGAGGTCCATGGACCTGCTGGGGATGAGCAGGGATGTTTTGACTGGGATGTTCTCTGGGATCTATCTCTTCAACCCTGCTGCTTCCACACTTTCTGTGGACACCTGCAGAGGATATTCCTTCCCTGGCTCTCTAAAGCCTTTGCTCAAGTTTCAAACCACTTTATGATAATCATTGACTCCAAAAGCAGCATCGGTCAAGGGTTACCTGTGAGAGAACTGAGGCATGGAAGGTCATCTGCTTTGCCACGCTCATCAGCGCTGGTCCATCTGCCACCTCTGCAGTGAGTGCAGGGCAACACGCAGAGCTGGGAGGATGGACCTGTCCAAGGCTGTGGGATGCACTTATCCATATAGGAATACGGCCGGAGTAGTGGGGGCAAAAAAATCCATCTCTTCTTGTTTGTGTGGGGTTTTTTGTTTGTTTTGGGGTTTTTTGGGGGGGGACACAGTGAAGCCATTTGAGTGCCTCTGTCTCTGTACTAGGAAGCAGTGGAGTGCTCAAGTCTGTTTCTAGTGCTTTTGCAACTGAGTTGGTATCACAGGGCTCCTGAGGTGAAGCTCAGAGTCCATTGCTGCTCGGGGGTCAGAGCCAGCCCCTAATTCCTGGGCCCGTACACTGTAGAGCAGCCCCCCACGAACACACTGACCCTCCTGCTTTGGCACGGCTTTGGAACCGCAGCAGCCACCGCTGTGCCCTGGGCTGCTGTCCTGCCCTGCCACTGAAATCACACCGACAGTCACCCGCATTGCCCCAGATACCCTCTGCTCAGGCTGACTGGCTCACCGGCAGCCAGATGAATTATTCACAGCAGCAGGAGCAGTTATTGTGAGCAGCGCACACCGACCGTACCCAGCCCTGGGATCTGCACGGCACCATGGGCTCACGGGGTTGGATTACTTGGGTCAAGTACATGGCAAAGACTGCACGTAAAGGACATTGCAAGGGCTGTCAAGGATGATCATACAGTAGGATGAACCCTTCTGGAGAGCAGCCAAGCCTGAGATTAAGCCTGATCCCAGGAAGCGGGCAGCAGTGTGCCTGGGTGGGAGGAGCAGCCCTCTGGGCAGCGGGTTAAACCTGCTGAGCCTACAGGAGGTGTTTGGCAATTCCCTCCCTCACTGGGAATTCGGGAGAGGGGGTTTCTGCCTCTCCAGGCCCTCTCCTCCCCACACTCTTACCACTGGAGAAGTTGACGATCCCCTCTTCCACCACCAAGGTGGGCATCGCCCCGCTGCCCTGCAGCATCGACACCACTTTGTCATGGGAGCAGTTCCTGTGGGACACAGGAGAGCCGGGGTCAGAGCTGCTGGGCAGCCACTCGGGAGAGCAGCAGCAAGAGAATCTCCAGCTGCCTTTGTTTAGCTTGCAAACAGCCTCCTCTTGCTGCTCGGTGTCAGGCCCCATGGTGGACTCAATCTTTGCTTGATTTTATCAGTGCTGCACAGAAAAGAGGCAGAACCTGAATGTCCCCAGTGAACCTGCAGCCAGGAATAGCCCTGGGGCATCCCTGCGAGCACCCCCAGGGCTCCCCAGGCAAACCCTGAGTTACTTTATGCTACGCCCAGACCCAGCAGGTGAACTTCCAACTGAGATGATGCAGTGCTGCGGGTCTCCCCTGGCCTGTCCAAATTCTGCATGGGAAGAAAATGCAAGGTGGATAGAAAATGCATATTTATGGGGGGAACAAAATCTTGAGGTGTCCTTGGAGAAGGTTACAGACCAGCCTGGGACAGTGCCCACCAAAATGTGGGCTTGGAGGCCAATCTTCACCTCTGTCTGCTCTGTTATCTGGTGATGCTGCATCAGCCAACAGTTTGCTGGATCAGCTGAAATGCGAGACCCTGAGCACTGACAGAAGCAGCATCAGATGCTTAACCTTTAAATATTCATCACTCTCTATTACTGTGTAGCCTCCTCTAACCCTTTGCTCTTGTTTTTTGTTTTCTTTTTGTGGAAAGACCAACCCAAGGTAATGTGGGTGGCAGCTGCTGCCCAGCAAGGGGCACGTTCAGCTCTCATTTAATTGTTCTTGTTGTGCACAAATAATATGTAAGAGAATTAAGTTTGGGGTGGAAATGTGATTTATTTTAAGCTTGTGCTCCCATTCTGGGAATGATTCATGAGCTGGCTGGTGCTCTGTTCCTTCCAAGAGCAGAGCCCTGGGTGTTTAACATGTACAACTTAACTCATAATGGTTCCAGTTGGGGTCTGCGGGTGGGCTGCAGTCAGGACACTGGTTATATATAGTGTCATGCATTATACGTGGTTATTTGTCCAGAGAAGTGAAAGGAGGAGCAGGGATGAGTTTGAAATGCTCCTCTTGGAGACAGTTTTTGTAAAAGAATAGCAAAGGAAATGTCTGTATGGGGCAAAGCCCCTTGTGCACCTCAGCAGACAGCTCTCAAGGTTGTGCAAGAGTGAGCGTGTGTGTGTGTGTGTGCTTGACCACCTACCACCCCCAGACCCCTTTTAAAGAGCCTCCTACCTCATGTCCAGACCATTGAGGAAGAGGATCCGGTCTCCAGGTTTGAGAGCAGCCTTCTCAGCTGGGCTCCCTAAACACACAGGGAATGAGAGAAGCTTTAGGTGGGGGACCCCTGCTGACAGCTGTGCCCGGGGACACCCCCAAGGCAGGGTCTGTGCTGCAGCTGGATTACCTGGGTGGGCTGGAGCTGTTGACAGCGATGCCAGCACCCAGGTTGTGTTGGAAACAAGTTTAACTTCAGGCTATTTGCTGAACGCAGACCTTTCCTACCTCCCAAAACACAGAGCGTGTAAAGCCAAGCTAAATTGTACCAAAGACACTAGTTACTCAACTCGGGGAAACTCCACCACTGAGCTTTCTAAAAGTCCCTTTTTATTTCCCGTTCAGACCAGAGATAAATAAGTGTCTCTGGATCTCGTGGCTGGAGGTGTTCTTACCTGGCAGGACAGACTCGATCCACACCGGCGCATGGCCTCGTAGCGTGAAGCCAAAGCTTCTGTTGCCTTTGTAGACTCGCACAGTTCTGCAGGTGAAAAGATGTGAAATCAGAGCCCAGTATTTGGTTCTTGTTTCCTTTCTTAGCACTGTTAGCCTGAGTGTCCTGAGTACCCAAGCCCTCAATGCTCCCTCTGTCCCTGCAAGGTCCACTCTAATACCAAAGACTCTTTCAAAGGGGAGCCCCCAAAACACGCCTTGCCCACAGGGAGAGGGGATGGAGGGAAGGTGGGTGCCAGTTTAGTGGCCCTGGGTGGCCTGTCCTGCCTACAGCCTGTGCTGGAGGGCAGAGAGCCCACAGAGCTGAGCCAGCACCGGGTGGTGGGGAGTGATCTGGGGGTGCTGGAAATGGTCTGGGAAAAAACCTTGGGGAGAGCTGGGGGGATCCAGACACTTTGCAGGCAGGAAGGGATGCTACTGGTTTAGGAGCAGAGCCCCCGTGCATGGCCTCTTGCTCTGCATTAATCAATTCATAAACCCACCATCTGGTCCTTCAAATCCAGTGTGGTTTTCACGTGGAACATGAGATACCAGTTCATATAATATATACAATGAGAGAGATAATGTTGTTTAGGGGACAAAGCTCTTGTAGGCTGATGAGAGAGAAATAAAATTCCACCAGGACATTTTGGAAGGAACGTTAGGAAATTTCCCTGCTGGGAGGTTGATTGGAGCTGGGAGTTGTTCTCCGCAGGGAGCTGGGGGAAGACGTCACCAAGATCATTTACAACCAGAAAGACTGATGTAGAGACTGATGCTATGCTTGCAGAGAGGGAGACTGTGCTGGAACTGGATTTGAGATAAGTCATACCAAAAATGTTCCTGGCAGGAAGGTGGGCAGCAGCCAAACACCCTGGAGATCCCAGCTGAAGGCAGGGGAATAGCTTGGGGTATGCCTGTGGCAGCACAGTCACTCCTGGGAGGATTCCTCAGCTGTGCTGCAGACCAGTTCGTGAGACAGGGCTGGGAGCGGAGCAGGAGCCAGCACCAGTGCAGCAGGGCTCCAGGGCTCTCTGGGGCTGCTGAGGTCTAACCATATGGGCAGTGGGAAGTGGGTTAATCCCCTGTGCACCAGGGATTGTCTGTCCTTCCTCCTGCTGCCGTGGCCTTGCACCCGGACACCCCCTGGGGCAGGGCAGAAGGATGCAGCCTGCCTGGTGCCTGGGTGCCCTGCATCCCGCTGGCACAGTGGCATGCCCGGCATAGAATTGTTCTGGTTGGAAGAGACCTTTAAGATCGAGTCCACCCGCTCCCCCAGCACTGCCAGGCCACCACTAACCCATGACCCTCAGCACCACATCTCCATGGCTTGGAAACACCTCCAGGTCTTTGCTCATCCTCAGCCCAGGAGGGTTTCACCTGCTCTGCACAGCAAAGACATCCCCTTTCCTCACACCTTCCCCCTTTTCCCTGTCATCCCTCCCCCTGTGCCACCATCTGCACCGTATCAGCCACTGCCGTGGACTCGAAGGCACCCAGGAGAGGTGTTACCTGCGGGCAGCCCCCGAGGCAACATTGCTGGTGATGAGCGAGGTGGTTTTCCGCAGGCTCTTGCTGAGCTCCTCGTGGCTGCGGGGCACGGAGCTGGCGCGGGTGGAGACGAGCAGCCGCTCCTGGTGGTCCTCGCTCCGGCTGCGCCGCAGCCGATTGCTGTGATGCTCGCTCTTGGAGCGGCAGAGCTTGCTGATCAGGCTCTGCGACACCACCTCGTCAAACCGCTGCCGGTGCTTCTTGGGGATGAAAATCCTGGGAAAAGGAAGTGAGGGATGGGGAGTGAGGAGTGGGGCTGGGTTGGCTGTGGACCAGAGCTCCTGATCCAGTTGTACCTGGAAAGGAAAGATCGGAGCGGTCCCAGCCCTTTGTGTGCTCTTGGCCTCAGTCCTCCCAGAGCTGCAACTGCCAGGGATCCTGGGGACACCAAGGACACTGGCTGCATCTCTTGCCCCTCCCTGCGTACAGCTCTATCAGTGTGAGGATGCTGGACCCTGACTGATTCAAACAGCTTGGTTCCTCCTCGCATGTCTTGTTCTGGACCCCTTCAGCTGCTGGGCCCAGTACACCAATGAGGAGGTTCAGCTTGAGTCCCAGATTGTCTACCCCTGTGCTGACAGCCAGGGAGCTGGCCAGGCAGCAGAGGACCCTTGTCCCTATGGTGCCCATCCCCATGTGACCCTGCCCCTTGCTGTGTGGCACCTGCAGCCAGAAGTCCCAAAGTGCAAGTTCCCCCAGTGCTGCTGATGCCAAACCACCACCTCCATCCAGACCTGCTGCTTCTCCGCTCCTTTCTGGGATCCCCAAGATATTGCTTCCCATCTTGTGCCCCATCCCTGGACTGGGAGCAATGGACTCTGCTCTCTGGGACTCCAGCCTCAGCTCCTGCTGTCCCCCAGCTCTGGTTGTGGCCAGGCAGGAGCCTCAAGTTCCTTAGGAGATGCTCATGCTTCAGGGATGAGGACAGGACCAGTGATGCTGGAGGCAAGGGGACACTGCTGGGAACTTGTTCTGGTTTCAGGCCACCTCTGCCAGCAGCCAAGTAGCCTTTGTGCCCCCTGCAAGTAACCCCCCCCAGAACACTGGGGGGGTGCAAAGGAAGCACAAAGTGGGATCCTGGGAGGGTGCACCTGCACCACGTCCCACCTTCTCTGGGGGTTCATGCCCAAAACACAGGGAAAGACTTTTTCTTTTCCTTCTGCCATCACAACAGTTTGACACTGGCACCCTGCTCACCTATTCCTGCCCTCCCATTTGCACATTTAGGGGCTTCTGGAGGAGCTGTTATCTCTGTGTGTTTCTATAGCAACTCCTCCCTGCACCCTGGCTCGTTAGACAATACCGGATTGTGAGGTTCATTAAAGCTCTTCACCTCCAGCGCCTGAGAACACACTCCCTACATTAACACCAGCTCCAACACTCGGGGCGGAGGGGGGATGTGAGCATCACTTCCAAACCACCCCGGGGACCACCTCTCCTGGGGGGGCACCGACTGGGCCAAACCCCCAGCTGGAGTCAGACAACAACCTGCTCCGAGGGGCTGTTCCACCAGCCCAACGAGGCTGTGACGATGGCTGCTAACAAAGCATGGCTGGTGAGCCCAGGGCTGGTGAAGGGCTTGCAAGGGGCTTCCCCCCTCCCTCAGGCAGCATCACCAAAAGAACCCAAAAGCCTGACTGAAGCCAGAGGAGAAGGAAGGGAAGGATTCCAATCCCAGATCTACCACAACATCTCTACCCCCACAAAAAAAAGCAGGACTCAAAAGAGCTGATGCTCAGGCTAAGCACGAGCCACCCCGCGGCTGACGTACGCTCACACGAAGCATTTGGTGACAATTTAAAATAAGTAACACGCTGGTGCAATTTGCAGTCAATTTGTGATTAAGCAGCAACTAGAAAAGGGTGAAATGGTGCTAATAAATAGAGGCAATCGGGCTCTGGTGGGAGCGGGGGTGGCTGCAGCCCCGTGGCAGGGGAGAATGCGGTGTCGCAGCAGCGGGTCCTGGCTGGGCAGGACCCTGCACCTCTGCCCTGGGCTGGGCTCCCACCAGGGAGAACTCTGGGTTCCCCGCAGGCAAAATGAGGATGCTCCCATTTAAACTGGCCAAATTAAATTGGCTTTGCTGGTTTCAGCAGGGCTGCCCCACTTTGTGCTGACTGCTGCTCCTCCCGTGGGCTGGCAAACGTCAAGGCTGAGGAGCAAAGTTTGGCCAGCTTGATAACCAGGCACAAGGATGTGCTTTAAAGGTTCCCACCATGAATTGACTCAGGGCTAGAAGTAAAACGGTGTCTCAGCCAGGAGAGGAGCTGAGTGACTGGTAGAAATATTCCCATTAGAGTGTGTAAAATAGTTTCCTTCTGCAAAATCCTCTGAGAGAATTTGCATCACTGCCTTGGGGAGCCCAGGATGGTCCCAGTGCTGCTGGGGGTGCATCCCCTGAGCTCCCTGAAGCTCTGCTGTTCAGCAGCTGCTGGCCCCTGAACTGTGTGTGCTCAGGTCTGGTCCTTAATGAGGGACCCACCAAAGGCAGCACGTGGGGTGTCATTAGCCAGTGTGGATGCTTCAGCCTGTCCTCTGCTCTGGACCAATGCCACCCAAGCAGTGGCACCAGTGCACCAGCACAGGGGGCTGGTGCCCGATCCTTAGCAGGAAACTGCAGCTATTTTTGCAGCATCCCATAGGACAAACCTGGTTTTGCCTCTTGGTAG
The DNA here is from genome assembly GCA_024605025.1 of Megaceryle maxima. NCBI lineage: Eukaryota > Metazoa > Chordata > Aves > Coraciiformes > Cerylidae > Megaceryle > Megaceryle maxima. The sequence goes on along the minus strand of JANHGN010007010.1, from coordinate 4,683 downwards.
GGAGCACGGATTTGCCCACCGCATTTTCAGAGGTCAGCCTGGGACCAAGGGCAGCCCCCATGTCCCAGCAGCCTGTGGGAGGGCTTGGGGGATGTGCAGCACTGACCTCGTGCCTTCACCTTCCTCTTCCTCCTCCAGGCCAGCCCTGGCTCTGTTCCCTGTTGGAGAGGGGACGCGAATGGTGTCCCCAGCCCCAGGCACTACAGCCCTACGCCTGCTCCCCAGCCCTGGTGCAGGGTGTGCTGAGACCCAGTGCACTGTCCCTCTGCAGTGGTGTCAGCACCCCTTCGGGAGGATTCAGTGCATTCCAGGGCAAATTCAGGGCTTTTTTACAGGCTGCTGGAGGCCTCAGAGCCGGCAAACTGCTTTGCCTTCACTCCCTCTCCTAAGCAGCCCAGCCAGGAAGCTGCCTGGCAGGAGCCCATCAGCCAGCTTGACAGTCCCCAGCCGCTCGGCTCCACTCTGGGGCTGCTCCAGCAGAACGTGTTTAGCACATCTCAGTCTTTGTCCCACTCACTATTTTTAAACGTCCCAGATGGTCCCTTGAAGTTCACCTCTGGACAGCCAGCCCCGTTTCTGCAGCCTATGCTCACTGGCAGCTGCCTCCCCTGACAGCTGAGCACCCTGAAAGACCAGTGCACATGTCCTGCGATGGGCGCTGAGCTCTCCCGAACGGTCCCACTCTGAGCTAGGTGCTGAGACCCACCAGTGCAGGATGTGTTCCCCAGAGTGGGGCCATGGCTGTGGCTCCAGCCGCAGCGGGAGCCAGTGAAACCAGCCCCAAGTTTGCTCAGAACTCACGCTCAGCTGGGGCTGGGAGCAAGGGGTCCCCCGATCCTTGCTCCATCACACCCCCTGCACCACGCAGCACCCCCAAATCCCCATCATCACCGCTGCACTATAGCCATGAAGACAAAGCAGACCCAGATAGGCTCTCCCCCAGCCTACCACCCCCAATTTTTCGTCTCAGCTTTGCTCAACTCCCCCCGACAGCTCGTGCTGCTGCTGCGGTGGGCGCAGGTGGGTGGCAGGGCTGTACCAGTGCCAGGAGGCAGGGTCCCCACAGCTCAGAGAGGCAGGAGAGACCTTGCGGGGATGTCTGCCAGGGCACGAGGCTTTCCCAGCCCATCCAATGCCATGCACGGCGCGCGCAGGAGAGGAGCGGAGCGGAGAGACGTACCGAAAATGCCGAGAGAAACTCCGGTCCTTTCCCATTTGTCAGGGCGCGATGGGAACAAAAGGGAGATGCTTCAGATCCTCATGCAGCTGAGCCTCAGCCTCGGCTCACGCCCACAACGCGGCCAGATCCAACAACCAAACCTCGTGCCAGCCGGTGCCCCCCCCGCCACTTGGCACCCCCGTGGTGCACGGGGACCGCGACCAGATGGGCCGGCTCACTGGCAAACTCTACCTGGGCTCAGGCCCTGCCTCCCTTTGCCCTCGTCTCCACACCACACTCTCAGTCTCACCCAGAGGTTTACCATCTACTGAGAGCCTCCTTTTTTCAGCTAAAGCACGGCTTTTAGAGCCTGCTCTGCCCTCTCCGTGCCGGCTCTGCCCCAGCTTTCAGCTGCGAAACCTCTTGCTTCCCCTGAAAACTGCAGTCGCTGTGATTTCCAGCTGGAAGGATCTGGTAACAGAAAGGAGGGCACGGCTCCGCGCCGAACTCCGGGGGGATGCCTCTCTGGTGCTAATTAGTTGACTTCTAAAGTCCTTCTGTTTAAATTACATGCTGCTGTAATGGGTGAGAAACCTTAAAGGCAGACGGTGGCGGGTGTGAGGCTGCTTGGCGCAGGTGGAGCTGCCCAGGCTGGACCAGCACCAGGACCAGGATCAGAGTTATGGGCCAAAACCTCCCCCCAAGCTGCAGAGCATCATTTACCCGCAGGGTAACACAGCAGTGATTTGCATTAGGGATAGAAGATAAAAAACCCCATCTTTAATCTCAATAATGCCATCTTTAAACACAGCACTCGCGTTTGATGAAGAGGATGTGAAGCTTTTCCAGAGCTGCCAACATCAGAGACAAACTCCACACAGCAAAGGAAGGAAAAATAAAAAAATGTGTGGTTTAGCCCCAAAACAACTAGCACAGACCTGACCTTGAGTCTGCTGGTTATGCAGAAAAACACATCCCAGGGTTGATTAAAACACTGAGCTACCCTTGGATTATGTCTGTGCTGTGCAGGCACCAGCCTGGGACAGCACGTCCACCCCGCCAGCGGGCCCGAGGTCTGCTTCACATGCTTCTGGGTGAGAAAACTTGTGCAGCTTCCCCCGCATAACAGGACTTCTGGTCATGAACCTGTACAGATCCTTCTCAAGCCTGAGCTGCCTGTGCGCATGGGTAGGGAGCAGCCTTGAGATGGCCTCCAGCTCCATCCAAGCGGGTCTCACTCCAGCCTGGCAGCAAGTGCAGACCTGGGATTTTCACAGGGGCTGTTACCCTGTTATCCCGGGGAGTGGGAGGCGCTGTAACCACTCATCTGGCTGCAGATGTTTTGCAGATGTGACCGTTGTTATCATTGAATAGGAATGAAGGTGCTTTTCCACCCAAGAGCACTGACGTGGTGGGATGCAGGGGCGTTGCACTGGGGCTGGGAACCCTTTGCAGCCCTTTCCCAGCCACCCCACTCATTCTTGGGGACAGCCCCAAAACCCTTGGCCCCTTATAGCAGCTTTTGGGGAGGGTCACCCTCTCACGACACACCCCTGCACCAGCTGCAGTAACAATCCCTGCATTTTCTACCAGTAAGAGCCTCCTGGAGCAGTGCCACAGCCTGTGCTGGATGGGGGTCACCTTCCCCAACAGCAGCCGTGGCCTCAGTGTGCTCTCGCCTCTCCCAAACCTGGTGTCCCAGTGCCCAAACCACACTGCACACCAAGAGCTGTGGCTTTGTCCTTCCCCTGGCAGGGACAGCCAGCCCCACAGCTGCTGGGGACATGGAGACCTTCAGACACTCCCAGAAAGGCTTTTCCTGCAGCTTCCATGCTGCTCAGAATCATCTGGTGGGTATCAGGGATGCTGGCCAGGTCAGTGGGTGCAAACAGCTGCTTGATGCAGCCCCAGCCTCATGGACGGGCCCCCAGACCCGCTGCAGCACAGGTGGGGCCCTGCCAGCTGCTGTGCCGGGGAGATGCGGGGCCAGCGGCAGCTCCCACACACCCTGTGCCCCGCACCAGCACCACACTCCCATCCTGGGGTGCAGGCACTTGTGTCACCCCCTGCTTTTAAAAGCCGCAGAGAGCAGTGACCTCAGCCGAGGTGCTGCCCCAACCTGCTTCTGCTGAGAACAGCAGCACAAATGCAGCTTTCCCTGGTGCGTTTGAGATACTGGAAACCTCAGACCACGTAACCACTCCCCAAAATGACTGTTGTGACTCAGTGGTGGGGGGCAAGCGAGCCAGGTTGATTTAATCTGCATTAAAGCCATAGTTCGATTTGTCAAAAGAAATTAATCTCCTAACAGGAGATTTTGCACCGAGGCATTTTGGTCATGACCTATTTGAACTCAGCCAATAAAAAAGGAACCCCGCTCCCAATTGTTTTCACTGGTGGCACGTTTTTTTTTCCCTGCTGCCCTAATTCCCTTTTTTGGGGGCAGTTAAACATATGTTGGGCTATCAGATTAGCGATTATTTACAAAAAAAAAAAAACCAAACCAAAACCAAAAACAAACAGAGAACAAACAAGAGCTGCTTTTCCTCCATTACCATCCAGCCACCCATGAGGTTTCACGGCAGGTCCACCTGGACCATGGGTGGGAGGTCGGTGTCCCCGAGCACTGTGAAGGGCTGCACAGGGCAGCAGCCAGAGTGACATGGGTTGGGGGGGAGGGCACTCATGCTGCAAGCTGCATTGGCACCCAAGAGAGCCAGAGAGGTCCCCCCAGCCTTGGAGGAGCTGGTACATGAGGGGGGGACGACTGCGGGGAAGCAGCACAATCCATAATATATAAATCCTGGTGGCTAAAATGAAATTTCTTATCCCGAGACAGTCACAGATGGCTGGAGTATTTTAATACGGGAACATGCCAAGCAATTTTATTACTGTGAAAAAACAAGCTGAGACAAATAGATTGTGTTTGGAGCATTATTAAAATGAACTCGGTGGAATTTCTCCCCTAATAAGGGAACCCCTGATGGGCAACAGTTTTATCTTTGCCAGGGATCAAAAGTCACTGCAATCAGCAGGGTGTGCACCTCGGCCTGGCCACCGCGGGCCACAGCTTGGGCTGCACGTTTGGGTGTTCCCTCAGGAGCAGAGACCGGTCAGGAAGCAAATGGACAATAACTGAAGCAGTAAAGTACCAAACTGCCCCAAACTATTCTCCCTGCAGCAGAATGAAGCACAACGTGACTTTAAGAAGATCCACGACAACACGTATCAGTCTAAAGAGCCCGAGAGTTACCATCTAACGATTACTGCGGCCAGGGCGAGAGGCTGGATGTGCTCCGGGGCACATCCCGCTGTTCAAATCCAGGTTAATGGGACGGTGTCCGTCTAAGCAGCAGCGCCGGGGTTTTATGCACCAGCTTTTGTAACACTGCGGGTCAGAGCGGGCGGGGGGGGGGGGGGGGAATCTGCATTTCCATTCCTCCCCAATTCCACGGCAAACAGTTTATTCCAACCTCCATGCCGCGGCCGACAGCGGGGGCAAGGCTGGCCCGGCCCCCACGGGT
>JANHGN010007007.1:3757-36497 GCA_024605025.1 Megaceryle maxima | reverse complement strand
TCCTAACACCCACCCAGCCCACCCCCCAACCACCCAACCACCCACCCATCCATCCCCCCAACCATCCACCCATCCATCCACCCACCCATCCATCCATCCACCCACCCATCCACCCATCCATCCACCCATCCATCCACCCATCCATCCACCCATCCACCCCCCCGCCCATCCACACCCTCATTCCCCAAGCAACCCCCCACGTGCAGAAGGAGGGTGGGTACAGGGGCAGGGAGGGAGGGAGGTCCATGCAGAGATGATGCCAGGTGCTGGGGTTGGGCGAGGGGAGCGAGGGGCTGGGGGCTGAGTGTGGAGTGGCCGTGCCGGTGCAGCCGCCGGTGCTGCTGGCAGGGGCCGGGCTGCTGGCGAGACGCAGCTGGATGGCTCCGCTTTTTTCCAGGCCTGTGTCTCAGTTTCTCTTTATTTTATGTGTTTTTATTTCCTATTAAAAGCACGCTGTCTCATTTCCTCCATGAAAAACAAGGCTCCTTCAGCAAGATGAATTCCTCCAGCTCCAGCAAAGCCTCGGACTGCACTGAAAAATAAACAGGCTGTGCAGGATGAGCTGCTTTCTCCCCATGGCCCCCGCTGCCCCATGGCCCCTGCTGCTGGTGTTGGGGTCAGCTCAGGGCAGAGATGTTGAATCTCCTCCCTGGGGACCTCCCTGAGGTCAGAGGGACAGTGTCTGCTGCAGACATCCATCAAGCCAGCACCATTTTCTGCTCTGTGCCTCCACTTCCCTCTCAGGAACCTTCTTCTTTTTTTCCAGCAGGGTTTGTTGGTGGCTGAAAGAGGAGGAAGCAGACACACTTTTCCAGGCTGCCGTGTCCCTTTGCCATGTTGGGAAGCTGCTGGGAACCACAGCAAAGGCTTTGGGTCCCTCTCAGTCCACCAGCATCTGCATCGCTCCACTCGCAGGAGGGACAGATCCTCAGGGGCTCCTGGAGCAGCTACCAGAGCATCTGTCTCAGCTGGAAGCAGCTTCACAGATGCCTTCGAGATGAAAACACTTCCTCTGCCTCTCCACCTCCACCTGACATTTGGGAAAGCAGAGCCGCAGCTCCCTGGAGCTTTCCATCGCTCTTAATTGGAGCCATGACACACGCGGCTCATCGTGCCGAAGGGCATGAAACGGCAGCGTGGGGCAGAGCTGGCCCGGGAGGGAGCCTGGAGAGGAGCCGGTCAGGGCTGTTGTCCCAGGAGCCGGGGGTTAGTCCCGGCTGGCAGCGCTGGATGAGGCCTGAGTGGGTTGTCTGCAACCCCAGGACATGTCTGGCCTGCTGGAGGACCAGCTCCATGGGTGCACTGAGTTGTGGGTCCTCAGCACCCATTTCCCATGGCTCTGATGGGTACCATGGGCTGTTGTCACCTGCTGGGGAGGTCTCTGGGTGAGTGGTGAATGCTTCGTGTAGTGGACCTTTTGCAACAAGCTGGCCCTTGCAGGCACAGAGCTGAGCTGCCTGGTGCTGGAGCACAGCCCGGCTGCCTTCCCTGAGCCCAAACACCTCAGGGTGGTGCCTCTGTGGGGACAGCCCTCCCTGCCCTGCCCATCCCCACATCCGGTGCAGCTCAGCTCCCCCAGGGAGCCCCAGGGCTGCAGATTTTCACCATTTTGGGGTTAATTGTTTTGGTTTTTGTTTGGGTTTTTTTGGCCATACTGCTGTTTAGCATCCACCCTGGGGAGCAGAAGGAGGATGGTGCTGTTGTATCAGGAAGATGCCGGGGGGGTGATTCCCCCAGGACAGTTGCTGTGCCCTCCAGAGCCGCCTGTGCTTTGCTCTGGCTCAGCTCCAGCCTGCACCTCCATGGCAAACACAGTGGTGGGCACAGTTGGAGGACGGCAGCTCCTGACAGCTGATTTTACAGTGTTGGCAGCTCAGCTCAGCCTTCCGTCCGCTTCTGCTTCGATCAAAATAAATGTGCAATATTAAAGTATCAGAGTTGAACTCCCCAGGCAGAGAGAAACAGAAAGATGTTTATTTTCCAGCCTTGAGCTATGTCGTTATTATGAAATGTTGGTGCTTGTCGGGGTGGAAGGCCTGGCAGGGCTCTGTGGCCGCAGCTCGCCAGCCACGGTGCACACCAGGACAGGGCGACCGCCGCTGGCCAAATCCTGCCCCTGCCCAGCTCCTCGGGGAGAGGCTGCAGGCTGAGATGGCCACTGCAAGGACTGTCCCTTGAGAAGGGAAAAAAGAAAGGGAAGAAATGAGATGAGGCTGGTGCTTGGACAGCTTTGCGGGGTTTCCTTTGGAGGCCGAGGGCCACGGGAACAAACTCTCCCTGGGGATGGGGCTTCCCGTTGCAAGGCGTGATGCTGGGAGAAGGGAGGGGGGCCAAGGAGGGTAGCAGGGGGCTGGGAAAAGCGACGTGAGCTGTCAGCACATCAGGCTGAGGTCTGACACATCAAAGGAACGGCACAGCAATACCTGGAGCTGACGCTGACTGCACACACCTGGCCTCCCAGCAAAGTCTGGAGTCCTCCCAGGTGCAGGGTGTGAAGGAGCTGCAGCTACTGAGGGCACATTAGCCGAGGAGTTATCAAATACCCTGAGCTGCTAGCAGCATCTCAGTTACTTCTGGATGGAGGAATGACCTTTGGCCAGTAGTTCAGCTGGTTTCCAAGCCTGGGGGGAACTGCAGAGGCATCGGGGGATGCAGCAGAGGAGGTGATGTTCTCCATGCTGTGCTGGTGTTGGAGCTCTGCTGGGAGCTGAGGACGGTCAGGCCCGTGGTGATCTGCATCAGGTGGGGTTTGGTGGCTCACACCGAGGTTTTCAGCCGCGGTCGGCAGATGTTTGGAGTTCATGGACTTGAATTTGCTGTGGAAATGTTTGTGTCCTCATCTGAGGATTTTCGGTGCTCTGCAAGTCAGAGAAGATTGAAAGTGCAGGTCTGGTGGTGGTCCATGGGGACTGGATGTGTTTACTGGGCTTTGGGAGTGCGCTGGATGAGGGAGGAAATAACAAATGCACAAAATCCTCTGAGGAGGCAGAACTGGGAGGATTTGCAAATACCAGAAAGGACAGAGAGGTTAGAAAAATCTGCAGGAAACACAAAGGCCCAATTCTGAAAATGCAATGCAAATCCATCTGGAGGGGACCGGGGAAGGGCAGCAGCACGCTGCGGATGCTGTGAGCTCTTTGGGGCAGCGGGTCTGGAAAAGGCATTTCAGGAGGTGCCTTCTCAGGTGTCCCTCTCTTTTAGGAAGGGGATAGAGGGGCTCTGCCAGCTTTAATCCCTGCTAGCCAGGCTGCCCAAGGAGCTCAGCTCCCTGCTGAGCAAGCAGCCAGGTTTTTGGTAATGCCTGTGGCTTAGCAAGTGCCCGCCGAGCTCTGTGTATGACCCCTGAGCAGCGGCTGGCAGGAGCCTGTCGAGCTGACCCAGGTCTCTGGCTGCAGCCTTGTGCTCCCACAGCAGCCTTATCCCCCGGGCGCCGGCTGGGATTGCAATCCCCAGGAGGAAAAATGCTCCCTTTGGCTGCCAGGTGTTGTCCCTGGGCCCCCATCCCAGCGCCAGGGCCACAAAGGCACCTCGCTGGTGCTGTGGGGGTGGCAGCGACTGCTGCCCATCAGTCGCTGTCCCTCTGCTAAATTGCTCTAACTGCCCTGAAGCGCAAAGGCAGTACCAGGGGCAGGGAGTAGGAATAATAACCGTGCAGTGAAATGCTACAGGGAAATAATTCCATCTCTTGGCAGCGGGGTCTGGCAGGGGGGACCCAGCTCTCACATCTCCTCTGTGACCCCTTGTGTGCTGCGGAGCCTCCGGGTCACGTGTGGAAACCCCATCCCTGCTGCTGCTCCAGGGTGATGCTTCTGGTGGGGCTGTTAAAGGCTGTTCCTGCACCATCTCCATCCCTTCAGGCAGCTCCCGGGAAGGATCCGCTCGCGTGGGGCAGCCCCAGTGTCACCCGGGAAGCTTTATGTGGTGTGGAGGCTGCGGGAGGATTAAAGGCAGATTGATGGGGCCTTAATAGCTCTGCCATAAATTCCTTCTTCAAACGTTGTTTGAGAGCAGCGAAACCCCGGTGTTCCCAGAGCTCCCTTGCTTATTAAACAACCTAATGAAGTGATTTGATTAAACGCAGGGAAGTCTTTCTGGCTGCCCTGGTGCTTTGTAGCAACCTGGGATTATTGAAACCGTTAGCTGGGAGATGCCACGCTTTAAAATGCGCCTTGTTAGCTCTAGCTCGGTTCTGATTTAGCCGTGATTAATTGCCGTGGTCGCTGTTTATCCCGAGGCTCGTGGGAGCACAGGAGAGTCCCAGACGTGTGTCTCTGTGGGCTCGAAACCAGAGATGCAAAAGGCTCTGCCTCTCTGCCTTGGGAGACTTGTAGCTGAGGGGTTAAGTGACCGTAGAAAAAATGAGATCCAGAGGCAGCACTTTTCCTATAGAAACGCCACGGCTCAGGCCTGAGCCACCGGGGCAGAGAGCGGTAGAGGGTGGCCCGGGAGGAGCCGGGAGATGAAAGGAGCGGGGCAAGTGCTGACTGTGAAGGCTCTGGCACCGACCACCGCGCTGCCTTCGATGGGAACCAGCATCAAGTGGGATGGGCAGTGGCTGCCTGGGGCTCTTTTAACACCGGTAATTAATAGCAAGGGTAATAAAAAGAGCTGGTGAGTTTAAAAGGGAGGAGAGTCCAGGCTGAGGAGGGAGAGTGGGAAGGAGCAGCATGAGTAACAGACATAAAAAGAGAGGAGGCAATGTGACCTCTGCAGATACACAAATTACTCAGCTCCTTCTGGCTGCATCAAAGATTTTTCTGACTCACCAGCCTGGGGATTTAACCCCTGGATCTCGGGCTGTGCTGGCAAACTGCTGGTGGGGTGCAGGGAGGTGGCTGCTCCAGCTCCTTGCCTGTGCGGGAGCATGGCAGGGGCCTCCCAGGCATCCCCATCCTCTTAGAGGGGAGAAAGGCTCCAGGTGCCCCCCGGACTTTAGTGGGGCATGGTGGGTTTGCATGGGAACCCCAGGACTGAAGAGGTGGAGGGATGAGGATGGAGGTGGAGGGTTGAGATCCAGCCTTTCCAGCTGCCTGCAGTGCTGCTGGCTCCCAAATCCTGCACCTTGTTTGCTCCCTCTTCTCCTTCCCTAGAGGGGGTTACCTGGAGCTGGCTGGGTCCAGGGGGTGACCAAGAGGCTGTGAGGGGATCTACCTTCCCAAGGTCTCCATGTACAGCTCCAGAAACCCCCCTCGTTTAACCCAGCTTTGCCTTCTACATCCCTTCTGGGCATGGAGGTCTCGGGTCCACCTCCAGACAGCCCCTGTCCCCATGCTGCTCTCCCTCCTCGAAGGGGTTAAACCCTCCCAGGCTCGGGGCTGTTGTTCCTTTGTACCGGTCTGGGGGAATAATTGGAACCAGGCTGCTGCTGAGCAGAGCTACTGAGAGTGTCTGAATTGCTTCAACCCTCTCTGAACCTGGCCTGAAAGAAGGGAGATGGAGCCTGAGATGCTGATGGGCATCAGAGCCCGCAGCCCCTCTTCCAAGAGCAGGAAGGGCAGGTCCATAGGAAACTTTCTGCTCCTTCTCACCCCAGATCACCTGGAAAAACAGGGAAGAGGATAAAGATACTCCAGCAAAGGAGGGAAAACAGCTGCACGAGGCAAGGTAAAGGCTGTGCCCGTGGAGCTGTGCCAGGGTATGGCTGGAAAGGGCTGGGAGAGTGGGGAGCAATGGGGTGATAAGGGATGGAGCTCAGCTAGGTGGAAAATACAGGAGGAGCTTGATTTATTAGCTGTTTCCTTTCATCTCCTTTACTTCCAATTTTCATCCTGGTTTGTGAAGAGTTTATCTTGAAGCTTGTGCAATGACTGGACCAGTTTTGTGCAGAAATGGGCTCGGGGAAAAGCCATGGCCAGCAAAACAAACCTGGAGCCTGACCTGAGCTGTGATTGATAATCCTGATTATCGGGGCCCCTGGAGTTTGTTTAAAGCAAGCTGGGATTTTCACCAAGACAGCTTGCATTATGAGATTCCCTGTGCTGCCAGGAGAGGCAGAAACCTCGTCACAGCAGCCTCTCCCTCTGCGTTGCCTTTTCCATTTCTGGGCCTTGGTTGATCTCTAAAAGAAGAGAAGAGTGAGAGCAGCGACTGGAGCTGGACAGGACTGGGGATTTCAGCTTCACTGGAAAGGCCCCATATTCGGCTTTTTTTTTTCCACTCCAAAATAATACAAAAACAAAAATAAGATATTTCCCGTAAAACAGAATTGTTGGAAAAATCTCCCTTGGAGTTGAAGGAAACTTTTTTTTTTCTCAATACAATCAAAATATTTCACTCCTATTTTTACTTTCAGCGAAGCCCTTACTGGGAAATTGAGGCTGATTTTAGGGATGCGATTTCACCTGGCACTTGGTAGTTTTTGCAGCGCTTGGCTCCCTGGGAGCTGCGGGGTCTCGGGGCATTGGCCAATGTCTGTCTCCCTGAAGCTGCTGCCTCATGTCAAGGCAAAGGTCAGGGCTGGAGGAAGGGAACCAAGGGACATCACCCAGCCCATCTTCCCACTTTCCCCCTTCACTGCTTGAGCGCTGCCAGTTCATGAGCCCCAGTGTCCCAGACCTGAACACACCACTCCTGGTGCTGCTCCTTCTACATGGGGGTTGCTGAACGCCCTGCCCAGTGTGGAATTAGGTGCTGACCTCCCCTGGAGAGCAGCTGAACAGATTTTTTGCTCCATCCCTTTGCATGAGGAGCTCTTTGCAAAACAGAGCTTTAAATATTTGGGTGATAGAGTGGTCAGATGAAGCCATGGGAAGGGCTGGGTGGTGAGTCCATGTCCTGGATGATTCCCAGTTCTACCAAGGTTGGGGATGATCCTGAATTAATTACAGCTCTGCTCTTCCCCCAGGGTGGAAGAAAGGTGTTTATGGGGAGAGGGCTGTACGGATACAGCCCTGGAGGACCACTCCTGGAAGGGTTTTGGAAATCTGATGCTGCTTCTGATGTTTGCTGCTCAACAGCTGACCCATGTGAAGAGCGCAGAGGGAGTTAACTCTTCCCTGCAAGCACTGAGGGTCTTGCTGCAGGGAGGGGACTGGATTCCCCCTGCTCCTGGCTGGGTACTTGGGCATGATCAAGTGTGAGAATGAAACGACCTGGCTCAGGGAAGAGGTTGTTTGAAGGGAAGGGGGAAAATCCCACCAGATGTTTCTTGAGGAGGGAAGATACCTGTGTCCCATGGAATCTTTATTCCTTGAAAGAGGCTGAGGTGAGAAACCAGCATTTTCTTGCAAAGGAGAATGGATGCTGGGCAGATCAGATAGGTTTTGATTTTGTGGTGAGAGTAAGGAAGGCAGAAAGGGTCACGGACCAGTGTCCAAGTAGCCCCAACACTGGTGGAGATGTGGCTGTGGGTCTGGAGGGAGGGTCCCTCAGCAGGAGGGACAATAGGTGAGGGCAGATCTTGGGGGTTGAGGGTGTCAGGGCATGGCTGGAAGCTCGGTTGGGCAGGATGCTGCCGGGGCAGGCAGGGTCCAAGGGGCTGCAGGGGGATGGGTGCCTGCAGGGGTCGGGCACAAAGGTTGGGGAGAGGTGGATTCAGTCAAAGCTGCTGGCAGCTCTCAGCAGTTAGAAAAATGAGCTGAATTTATAGCTGTAATATTTGGAGCAGTTTCTGAGTATCTCTGGGGCTTTGACAGGGGCCTGTTTTCTGCTCGCCCACTGCCGAGTAATATCGGCAAAGCTGCGCCGGGTGTAACGCGCAATAATAGGACGGGGCCGTGGAGATTACTCCCCCATTCAGGCCTGTGCATCCATCATCCCAGGTCCCTGCAGCCCATCTGTGCTCTCTGATTTCACCTCCCCATCACGCACGGAGGAGGACATCAGCATGGGGACCTCAGGGACCGCCACCTCCCTGTGCTGCTGGGGCAGCTCGTGGGCTGCATGCTCAGTGGGGTCTCCACCTAGGAGATCTCCCCACCCGAGGTGTTTGGCTCCATCTTCAGATCGGGATATTTCAAGTTGTTTTGGTGGCTGAAATGCTTTTGGAGGGGACTGTCCCCAGGCTGGGGTTTTCCCAGGGGCAGCTTGAGTGGGCAACAGGCTCTGTGAGAGCTCCTGTGGCTGAAGGGACAGTGTCATGTCCCCTCCAGGATAACCCACTGTGTCTGGCTGGCTCCTGACTTCAGAGAGGAAAAATACTGGACAAGAAGGAGGAGGGAAGGGTGAAGGCCAAACCAAGGTAGGACCAGACATGACTTGGGTGTTTCCATCACTAAGAGCAGCTTGGTGGTGAAGCCCAGACAGTGCAAGGGAGGTGATGGAGGCTCTCGGCTTCAGGCACTGCTGGAGGGCTCAGGGGGCACCTGCATGGTGGGCACCCCCCCCTTCCACCTTCGTAGGGGCTCCCCAGGGGCACAGCAAGCCCTGGCCAGTGGTGACAGACATGTTGTCACCCAGGAAGGCTGGGCAGATGTCCACAGCAGCTTGGTGACTTCTTTTCTTCTGTGTTCCTGATGCATGATTATCCAGATCTTCATCCTCGTTGCTCCTGTCACCCCAGTGTCCCCAGTCTCCCTACTTGTGGGCAGTCCTTGTGTATTTTATTATGTATTTATTTAAAAACCTACTAAACCCTTGGCCTGAGCGGCATCTTGTGGTGATGGGTCCCACCAGCTAATTGTGTGTTCGGCTCGAAAGACTTGCTTTCATGGTTTCCAGCACGCTTCATTTGGAGTTTCACTGAATCACCCCCTTGTTCTTGTCTAACCAACACTGGCAGCTCTTCCCACTGCTGAGCTGACACCAAGAACCCTTCCACCATCAGAAGTGCTGTCGTGGCTGGAGGAAGCCTTGCCAGCATGGTCTGAAGCGTGTTGTGCCTGGCTGAGCCCATGGGAGATGTGCCGGGGGGTTGCAGTGACCTCGTCCTGCATTAATAGTGAGAGGGGAAGGGAAAAATTGACCTTTCTTTAGTTAAAAGGCAAATAAAATGTGGCTGCTGGTGGGCAGCCGGCTGCAGAGCTCGGGGTTCCAGTGCGGGGCCATCTGCAAAGTGCTGCAAGAGTAAGAAGTGAGCAAAGCATCGCAGAGAGTTTGTGGGGCTGTGGTATCACAGAATCCCAGAGTGGTGGGGGCTGGAAGGACCCCCTGGGGATCGCCTGGTGCCACCCCCCTGCTCCATCCATCAGGGGCACCCAGAGCAGGGGGCCCAGCAGCGCAGGGTCCAGGAGCCTTTGGAATCTCTCCAGAGAAGGAGACTCCACAACCTCTCTGGGCAGCCTGGCACAGGCTCCCACACCCTCACACCAAGGAACTTTCTCCTCCTGCTCAGCTGGAACCTCCTGGCTTCCAGTTGGTGCCCGGTGCCCCTTGTCCTGGGGCTGGGAAGGGAGGCTCGCAGTGGTGTTGGAGCACTGAGACCAGCTCCGAGGGCACCGGCAGCAGAAGTGTCACTGCTGGGGATCTTTGCCTGTGTAGCAGCCTGAGCTGTGCTGGCCGGGGTCGCAGCTTCCTCTAGTGGCCACACTGCAGACGGTTTCGGAGGAGGAACCGGTACTGGGCTGAAAGGGGAGGACGTGGCAGCTGACGTTTTCTCATTCCTTCAGTTCTTTGATTTGGGTGATGGGCAGGAGGGATCCCTTCTGATAAGCCTGTGGAATCTTCCCTTGTTCCTGTTGCCTTTGGGTTGAAAATCAGATTTATGCAACAAGTGTCATTGTGGCACCTGGTAAAGATGGATCTCGGAGCTTTTGCTCTGAGTCCTCCAGGCGAGTTTGCTGGACTTTCCCAGTGGGTGGGCTGCCTCACCCTGTGTGCCTGCATCCGGGAGTCCAGTTGGGAGTTAAAAAGGATTAATCCAGGGCTCTGTGCATCCAACTGATGCCACTCAAGTGACCAGGAGGGAACTAAGACCCAGCAGCGTGAGCGTCGCTGGTTTGTGTGGCCCCACTGGGAGCTGCCTTGTGTCTTCACTGGGCTCCTTCCCCTGTTCGCGAGACTGAAGTTCAGGGGATGACTCGGTGAGCAGCTGTGTGCTGCACAGAGAGAATTTGATGGTCTTAACCTTTTTAAGTGGTTCTTGTTTGAGTTCTGAGTTAATTAATCAGACTTCTTCCCCTGATAATTCTTCCCCAACGAATGCATAAATAGATCTTTTACCCTTCCCCCAGAACCTGTTGGTAGGAATGTCTCTCCTCCTGGTGCTCAGTTGTCTTTGATCTTGGGAGGGGGTTTTTTGATTCTTTTTTTTTTTTTTTCCTTTTAACCCATTTTATGTGCCTGCTTTCCCCCAGGGAAGGAGGGTGGAATATCTGTGAGCTGTGCCTGCCCCACAGGGAGAGGATGGCAAAGGAGAGGCTGGGTCGTGAGGGTTAAAGGGTCAGTATTTCCACCGAGACTCGAGCGTGTTGGTTGTTACTGAAGGGTTGTTATTTTTATTACCTAAGCCATGTTCACTGGGACAAGAACCAAACCAGGGCTTGGTATCCCAGCTGCCTGTTGTCTCAGCCACTTTCACCCCAGGTCTTTCCTCTGTCCCTCCGTGCGATGCTGCTCGGCCCTCTCGGGTAGCATCTTGACTGTGAAGTACCGTTAACGGATGACCGTTAATGAACGCGTTGCCTCAATTCACCTCCCGGGAGGGCTGCCATTGGTCTTTCTGGGAAGTTTTGTCTTTTCCCCCACACTTGGCTTGTCTTGAAATGCCGCACGCAGGTAGCAGAACAAGTTTAGAATCCTGTTACCCTGCAGGACTGAAGGTGAATACACGAGTGGAAATCCTGAGAGCTTTGAAGTTGGCAATTACAGGCCAAGGTATGGAAGAGGCTAATTGTAATGAAGGGTTCTAATTTGTTTTTTCTTCCATAAGTGAATGTGATTTTTACAGTTGATTGACCCATCAGTGTTATCTCGAGTTCTCCTCCCATGTGAGTCTCCTTGTTGTTACTTGTCCCGGTGTCTTTGATACGGAACATTTCTGATGTGGCAGAAAAACAAAGGTGCTTCGGGGCTCTGGCCACCGGGGAGTCGGTCGCTCTGACCAGAGGGGTGGATCTCACTGTGTAGTTGCTTTTTCAGGTTATTTCTATGGAATCCATCCAGCCCCTCTCTCTGTCTCATCCGGGTGTAACCTTACAGGCGAAGAACAGCAGCAGCGCGACGTGACCCGAGGAGTGCTCCTGTCTTACGTTAATGTGCACTACGAATGTATACAGAATAAATGGAATATGATGACTACCTGCTGGTCCTGTCTTCTGTGCATGCTGCCAAGAGACAACTGTCACCTTTCAAAGTGAACTTCACTTTTTATTTAAAATTGAAAGCCAGGCCAACTATCACCAGTTCTCCTCATGCAATTCAAGCCGGGCTCCTTGCACTCTTTGTGTTCCAGGTCTCCCTTCCATGAAGGAATAATATCCGTGGCCTTAGGTGTTCTAGCTGGAGCTGTGGTTGCTGGCTTCCCTCTGGCGAGTCTTAAAAGAGAGGTGAAAAGAAACTTGTCTGCAGAGACAAGCACCTTTCCCCTCTTGGCTGGTGACCTACGGGGGTATCTGCAGGACAATTCCATGTGCTGCTTGTTGGAGCTGGAAACTGAACTCGCAGAAATGTTCGGATGAGGTTCTGTGGCCTGTGTAATATGGGAACTGAGGCTCTGAAGCCATCGACTCTTTCCTGGTGTCTCTCTTTGGGGCAGAACAATCACTGGCAGTTGGTCATGGGCGTGTAGACCAGATCTCTACCGAGCTGAGCATCAAGAGGAAATCATGAAGTTGCCTTGGAAACTGATGTGCTATGAATGTAGGTTGAACATAGGAGGAATTGGGTGATTGCACCAACAGAAAAGACACTGAAAGCAAAGGAGGAGAAATGCCCAGAGCTTGGCCCTGAGAAGTCCTGCTTTGGAGCAGCCTGGGTGGTGACTGAGCCCCACACAGCCACTCGCTCACTCCCCACCATGGGATGGGGAAGAGAATGGGAAGGGTAGAAGTGAGAAAGCTTGTGGGTTGAGATAAGGACAGTTCAGTAGGTAAAGCAAAAGCTGCCCATGCAAGCAGAGCAAAGCAAGGAGTTCTTTCACCACTCCCCATGGGCAGCCAGGTGCTTGGTCATCTCTGGGAGAGCTGGGGTCCAGCACATGGAATGGTGACTTGGGAAGACGACTGTCATCACTCCAAACGTGTGTGTGTGTCCCTCCCTCCTCCTCCCACCAGCTTTTTATGCCAAGCATGATGTCAAATGTTCTGGAATATCCCTTGGGTCAGCTGGGGTCAGCTGTCCTGGCTGTGTCCCCTTCCAACCTCCTGCCCACCCCAGCCTGGTGGGGTGGGGTGAGGAGCAAGAAAAGCCTTGAGGCTATGTGAGCTGCTCAGCAATAACCAGAACATCCCTGTATTATCAACACTGTTTCCAGCGCAAACCCCAAACAGCCCCACACCAGCTGCTGTGAAGAAAATTAACCCTACCCCAGCCAAACCAGCATGGTGCTGGTGTCAGAGTCGGGCTCCCCATAGGGACACGGGATCTCCGACGATGGAAACCTTAAGTCCTCGATTCCCGTTGGACAAGATGCCTCGGCAAACAAGTGCTGTCTAACTTTGGGTGAAGAAGAGCCCAAAGTAGAAAGTGTGTGTGTGTGTGCTGTAGAGGGCACCTTATTCCTTTGTCTCTTGGCTGAGTCCCTGTGGGGACCTGCAGATAACACTCGGTGTATTGACGTTTTGATAACCACTCTTTGCTTTCAGCCAGAATTTGCTTTTTATCCAATCTTAATAAGTTGATCTTTCTATCAATCCTGCTAGCAAACAAGATAATTGTTTTATTATAGTGTCGACATCCCGCAAAGGACGCGCACTCCCCAGTGCTCCCAGGGGACTCAAATCTGTGCTGAGCGTTGACACAGGATAAGCGCGGCGATAGCGACCTCGGGCTATCGGCAGGTGATGGAGGGAGCGATATCCCCACCCTGAAGAGCTGGGCTGCTCGGATTGGAGATGCAAGATGGGTCAGAGGAGGTCTGGAAAAATATTTAGCTTCTAATTGAAAACGTTTTGGTCCATTGGCCAGAAAATGTTTAGGTTATAATCAAAAATGTTTTGATCCGTTTGCTAGAAAATATTTAGGTTATGACCCAAAACATTTGGGTTCGTTTGCTAGAAAATATTTAGGTTGTAACTGAAAACGTTTTGGTCTGTTTGGTCTTTATTGGCACTTGGGCAGGTCTGTGTTTGTGGTTCTCTTTTCCTGACCTCCTGTGCTGGCGCGAGGAGCCGCTGGGTGGGTTAAACCCCAAGGGCTATTTCCACCACGGAGCTAAACCTCCCCCATGCAGGGAGGCACAGCACCTGCCTTTTAACGCAGGCTGGAAAGGGAACCAGTTGCTCCACAAAATATCATTAAAAAAAAAAAAAAAAAAAGGAAAACTGGGAAGGGTTTGGGTTGGAAATGTGGCTCACCCAGTGAGGCCATGGGAACATCAGCCCCACAGCACCTGGTGGGGAGAAGGGGGCTGTGTGTCCCCCGGTGCTACTGAGGTGCCGTAGCTGTGGCTTTGCCACCCAGGGCTGCTTGGCTTGGCTGGCCGGGAGCGCAACGCGCTGCACCAGCCATCGCAGCCGTGCCGCTGCTGAAAGGTGGCTGCAGAGTCCCCTTTTCTGAGCTCTTTTGGGAACATAGGGCAGCCCAAGGGATGTGGGGCCCCAGGCTCTCCCCTGGAGTTTGCTGAGATGAGTTTGCGGCTCAGATCTCTTCTGGTGAGGTCTTGCTGATGGATTTTTAAGCAACGAGCGCTGCTGCGGTGTCTGCTTGGACACCTCAAATTACAGCATCCGTGCAAGAGGCTCTTGTGCAGGATGTGCTGTGGAGAAGCTGCATGGCAGCCAGAATCCTCTGGGAACACTCCCTGGGGTGAGACAACCCTACAGCCTCCCTGAGCCTCCTCCAGACCAGTACCTGCAACCAGAGAAGCCCAGCAAGGGCTGCAGCAGTGGTGGCCCTGCACTGGAGCTGCAGTGGGATTGTTCCTCTGGGTCTGCTCCAGCATCTCTGCTGCTCTAAAGCCTGTTTAAATCAGGGGATGCATTTCTATTGACCATTCCAAGCTGTGGAGAGCCTCTCAGAGCTAATTAGTAATAAGAGGATGCCAATTAAACCCTGCTCCCAGGGCTCTGCCGTGGGTACTGCTGCTGGGTGGGAGAGGAGGTAACAAAATGGAGCGCAGTGCTTGGTTCATCTGGAGAGCAGAAGGGTGGAGCTGCTTGTCAAATGGCCAGCGATCCAAGTTGTAGAAGGATTTATGAGTGCTAGATAAAGTCCTATCCTAAAGGCTGTCTCAAAGCCTCTGTTAAGGTGGAAAATGCTTGCAAAGGTCAGAGTTTCACTAGGTTTTTCCCCTTTTGGGTCACCCAGCATTTTACAGGTACAAAAGTTGCAGCTTTATTTATTCTGAGGCGTTTAGCTTAAGCAGGAAGAAAAAAAGATTTCCATTCCCAAAATCACAATCTCTCTTGTTCTTCTACGTAACCTCTGGGCTTTTCTGGTAACAAATTATTTTCTTTATACCTCAGCAGAGTTTAGCATAACTTTGGTTTAAAACCAGTGCTGGCAAAAGCCTGAAGTTCTAAGAGCAGTTGCATCGATTCTGAAGTTCAACGCTTTGGTCCTTTCAGAATTAACTGTGTTTAATGTTGTTACTCTGCACAGCAGGCTGGGGCTCTTCTAGAGAGGGCTTAAGCCAGCTAAAACTGGTGGGTATTGAGTAGACATCAAGAACTAGGCCACTAATTAGGAATAAGAAGAGTTTGAGTGTGTATATATGTATGAATATGTGGGGGTTGGAAGGGACCTCTGGAGATCATCTGGTGCCAACCCCCCTGCCACAGCAGGGTCACCCAGGGCAGGGGACCCAGGATCCCATTGTCCAGGTGGGTTTGGAATCTCTCCAGAGCAGGAGACTCCACAGCCTCTCTGGGCAGCCTGGGGCAGGCTCTGCCACCCTCACAGCAAATAAGTTTTTCCTCCTGTTCAGATGGAACCTCCTGGGTTCCAGTTTGAGCCCACTGCTCCTTGCCCTGTCACTGGGCACCACTGACAAGTCTGGCCCCATCCTCTTGAACCCTGGGGGCCCTTTAGCTCTTGCTTAGCCTTGCTCAGCTCCCCTCTCTGGCTGCTCTTCTCCAGCTGAACAGCCCCAGGGCTCTCAGCCTTTCCTGGCCACAGATGCTCCAGCCCCTCAGTGTCTTCAGAGCCTCTGCTGGACACTCTCCAGTATTTCCCTGTCTCTCTTGAACTGGGGAGCCCAGAACTGGACACAACACTCCAGAGGTGGTCTCTCTAGTACAGAATAGAGGGGGAGGACAACCTCCCTTACCTGCTGGTCGCACTCTTCTTCATGCACCTCAGGAGACCACTGCTTTTCTTGGCTAGGAGAGCACCTTGCTCGCTTGTGGTGAGCTTGTTATCCATCAGGACTCCCAGGTCTCTCTCTGCAGAGCTAATCCCCCGATGCTGCGCGTGGAGCGGTGGCTTCAGCACTGAAGTGCAGAGGGTGGCTTGCACACCTTGCACGTCGGTGGTGCCTCTGGGTCGCGGCAGAAACGAGCGTCAGTGGCCATCGCTTCGCTCTGGGCTGCACGGTGTGTGCACGGGCAGGGGAGAGGATGGAGCCTGGGTGAAACACCTGCCTGCCCTCCTAAATGCAGCCCCTGAGCTGCAGCAGGGTTTAAAGAATCCGAACGAGAGGGATGGACTTTCACTGGGTCGGTGTCTCCTTCAGCCCCAAGTTTCCCACGTGCTGGGTCACTGTTTACTCTCTGGAGTAAACTTGGTGTTTGCTCTCTGGACCCCAGAGGGGCAAATTGCCCCATCCACATCCTTGCTGCTCTGGGCATGGAGGGATTTCAGACCTTTTAGAGGTAACACCTTAAAGCCAACTTCCTAAATGACTTTTCCTATCTAAAAAGTAGCTGAGATTGTGGAAGTGCCTCATACTATTCATATAAGTGCAGTTAACTCAATCCTTACTTTGACTATACATAGAATTTACTTTAAGTGAAACTCAAGCTCTTATTTCCTCTGTATGTAGCATCCCCATGAATAATCATATATATAAAAAAAATAATCTGTTGCTCCAAATCTCTTTCTAAATGGTCTCCCTTTTGTGTACGTGTTGTGTCTGGGCTTCACCGGACTCAGGAGCCGTTAATCTTCCTGGTGTTTTCTTCCCCACGGCAAATGAGAGACAGATGTTCCCATCTGGAAAGTTTGCTCCCACTGCTGTTGTTTCCCTCTGAGCTGGAGGATTTGGAGAGCAGTGCAGTGGGCTGAGACTTCTAAGAACTAATTTTTCCATGATTGTGATAATTGCCTGTTTGATTTCATTTTTCATTCAGGCTGCTTTAGCCTAATCAGTAAATAGTGTGGAGGAGTAAGTAGTTCTTAACATTGTAATAGGAGTGGATGATTTAAAAAAAAAAAAATCTTGATTCTGGGACTTTAAAAGGAATAATGAACTAATGACAAATTACCAAAATACTTCAGCAGTAACTAACCAAATGAATTAGTGACCATCTCTGGCCTTACTTGAACACAGCTGCCCAGCCCTTGCTGGTGTCCCAGGTTATAAGCCTGGCCAAAGAGGTCTAAGCAACCAGAGGAGTGGATTTGGGGAGAGAGGAGCACTCCCCCCAGAGTGCTTCCCATCCTAAAACTGGCTGCTCTGTGGGCTTTGGTTTTCAGGAATGTGTTCTGCTGGGTTATATTCCAGGAGCTCATCCCTCCCTTTGGGGTGTCTGGCTCTGATGGGGGCAGAGCTGGCGAGGATGGGGAGGGTTCCCCACCCTCAGTCACGGTGGGCTCCTGGCAGTGTTCACTGCATCCCTTTGGGGCAGCTGATCAGCAGAGGCTGGTGGCAGGGATGTCAGGAGATGAACTTGGGTCCCCAGCCTGTATTTGTGCAGGCACAGGCAGCACAGGATGGGAATTGCTGTGGGATGTTGGTGAGAGCAGCACCAGCTCCCAGGTGGCTGCTGTGCTGCATGTAAATGGTTTCTAGGGCAGCTTTCAAGGTCTGAGTAACTATTTCTTCCCTCCTTCATGGAAAAAAGAGCGTGAGAGTGGAAGGTACCACACCAAAGTGGTTTGGGTTCTTGTAGAAGCAAGATGACCAGAATTTGGAGGACCTAATGTATACCCCAGACCGGGGGCTGTTGGCTGCAACAGTTTGTGGCACGGCTCCTGCAGCCGTGGGTTTGCACCACTGGCCCTGATAGGACCCAGCAGAGACCTGATCGAAGATGGCAGGGATACCGTGTGGTGGGTGGGTTTGTGCTGATGGGTCTGGCATGGCCAAGACAAAGACAGAGCTGGATCTGCAACCATCGTGTCTGGGTGGGAACACAGCAGAACTGCTGCCAAATCCAACCTGTGCTACCGATGAGTTTGCAGAGCCAAGCACATTAATAGGATTTTATAGAAATCACTGAAGGGCAAGACAGATAAAGATCTGCAGTCTGCCTTCAGCAATAAATTATTAATCTTATTTCCTTTATTAACTGCTTTCTGGACTGGTTGTGAACGATAACATACTTTGCTCTTTCAAGTTCTTCTATCTGAGTTTCACATTGAATTGAGATTTCAAGTGAAACAGCTGTGTGTGGGAGAGGACTCGATGGCGATGGAGATACACGCGTTTATTTTTGATTTATAAAGTGCCTATCCCAGGCTCAGCGGCTCCCTCCCGTGTGATACGAGGCTCTCCTGTGAGATGCCGAGTCCTCTCCACTCCCACAGCATCTTACAGCTCAGGAGCCTAGATGTGCTATAAAACCAAGCTAAAGAGGGTAAAAATAGGCTGGTCGCATTTAGTGGGGGAAGTATCCGCACAGTAACATAAGTTAACCCACTGCAACAGATGCTGTAGTATCATCTTGGCCAGCTCTATGCTTTGGCTTGGAGGGAGGATGATGGAGAAGGACCTCAGCTGGCCAGCGTTGGCTGCTGACCTGTTTATGTGACACGCTCGTGTCTCCCAGTTCTGGTTGTAAATTATAATAATGTGTTTGACTGGAGCAAAGGGAGTCCTCTGGAAACCACCCTGTATGCAAACAAATGTCAATATTTGTACAGAAATGTATTCCTGACTGCAAACCTCTCAACGTCTCCCTCTCCACCAGACTGGGACTAACCCAATCATCCTTTTTTCCCCCTAAGGCTGCTGTATTGGCTGCCTTGTTTCTGATGCTTATCTTCAGTCTTCCCCCTCCATCGCTTTTTGATGCAGTGATGCTGCAAAAAGATAAAATATTGGCTCTTTCCCTGATGATGTGATTTCAGTTTGAGCTTGGGGGAAGCTGTCTGGAAGCAGATGATGGAGGGATTGCAGTAAATGGTGTCTTCTGGAAGCCTGAGTAATGATGCTCTTGCTTTGCATGTAGATAACCTCTCATCTGCATGCCTTGGAGAACAGCAGAGGTGCTCTACAGATGGCTTAGAGCCGTCAAGGGGAGGGAAAGGCAACCTTAGAGCAGAGGAAAGATGTTAATAAAATTTAAATGTAATTCTTCCCATTTCTCAGTTCCTAAATGTGAAAAATATTAGCTTGGTGGAGACTGAAAACAGATGGTGAGCAGTTGGAGCAGATAAGCATGTTATTCAAAATAAACATTCGCCAAAGCTGGGGAGGTGGCGAACCATATTTCATTTCACCCTATTTACATTATCAGGTCAGGTTACACTGATGCTGCCTCTCGTTTGCATTCAGACTATCAACAGGGAACCCTGCAATGCAAGCCAACTGCAGCGTGTCCTTCTCATCGGAGACGTGTTGGGGCTGCAGTGGATGGGCTTGGGCCTCTTCCCTGCCTTCAGTTGAGCTAGTTAGCTTCAAACAGCTCTCCTAGGCTGCAGCCAGGCTCCTGCCAGCCTCTGGAAGGGATGCTGATATGTGTCCTTCCTTTGTTTCCCTCTTTCAGTGGTCTCCTTATCCATTTAGACAAGCTTTGCATCGCTTTATCTTAAACTGGAGCCGCTCATCCATGTAAGAAAAAAACCAAGCTGCTGGTTCAAGGGGCTGTTTCTCAGGGGGGGTTCATTTTGCTGCCTTGTAGGCCATCTAGAATTCATGCCTCTAGCTCAAGTGGTCATCTGAGGTGGCAGGGCCGGTGGAAAGGGAGGTGGCTTTGGAGTGTGGCTTGTCTCCCTTGCTTTGATGAACATTTAGGGATGGGCTGGATTGCCTTCGGGGGTGTCTGTCTGGCTGGTGGCTCCAGAACAAGCTTGGACCTGCCTCCTGGATGACCAAAGAATTTCTCCTGACAGACTTGACCTCAGCTGCTGCTACTGGGATGATTCTCCAGTCCCTTGTTCTCAAGAGGCAGGTATGAATTTCAGGCTCTTAACTTCTTGAGGTGAGAAGTGGCTTTTTAGGTTATGAGAATATTCTGCCTGTTCTAGACGAAAGTTGCAAACATCTGCTCTGATTCAGCCCCTTCTTTCTGTGTGAAATGGTTACGTGCATTCGCTCCTCAGA
This sequence comes from Megaceryle maxima, assembly GCA_024605025.1. NCBI lineage: Eukaryota > Metazoa > Chordata > Aves > Coraciiformes > Cerylidae > Megaceryle > Megaceryle maxima. Next base: position 17,035 of record JANHGN010007007.1, on the reverse strand, counting down.
CTCTGAACCCCTGGGCAAACCCTTGTACCCAGTCTTTTGTTCAAAAGACACCCATTAAACCCAAAGCTTGCTAATTTACAGACTTTCAGTGTAACCGCTGTAGTGGCCAAAGCCTCATTGACAGGGTCTAATTTTGAGTCTGGTCTCTCTGTCCTGTGAACTGCCCAAGGGAGAAGCAAACCCTTACTTCTGCCTACCTGCTAGTTAAGCAGTGCTCTCTCACGTTTAATCTCTTTTTCTCTTAGTTCTTTTCCAATATGTTTCATGTTTTGGCTTCTACAGAAATCTGGAGTCCACGAGTCTGGCAAAGGGGTTTGTGAGAAGCAGTTCCGACCCCATGCAGCTTATTTATAGATGGGAGCTACAGAATCACTCCCAGGCCAGGCAGGTTCCTCCTTCTACCTTAAGACTTGTGACAGTGAATCGAGGGGAATCCTACACCCACCTCAAGAATGGCTTGAAGACAGTGATGTTCATGCTGTACGTGCCCTCCAGACACCCAGCCACAGACCATTTCCCACGAGGGAGCAGGAAAGGCTTTACTGCCTTGAGCTGATAGCAGGGTTTAAGAGCCTGCACATACTGCATGTGCTCACGCATAGAGGTTGCTGGGTGGTGTTAACTTGTGCCCATGCAGATGCTACGGGGCAGATTCATATAAAGCAGCCACACTTTTTGCACCATAGCAGTGGCTTTTTCTCTCTTTCCTTGCACTCGGCAAGCTCATGGCTCTGCCCTGGCAGCCAGATCAAGGCTTTCTCCTGAGCATCACACCGCCCTGCAGAGCACAGCACTGCCACATCCCTGGCACTTCACAACTGCCCATCACCCCTTTAAAATAGGGGAGATGGAACCTGGCAGTCCTGGCCCCAGCAAGGATGTGAGACAGGCTCACAACATGCTTCGTGTTAATAAATTTAAATCTCCCATCCTGATTTTATTCTGCCGTCTGTCAGAACTATATTTTGAACTTTGGGAAGCAGGCAGGGAGGAGACCATCCGTGTCTGTCTGTCCCCAGGGTTATTCTTGGTGCTCTTCCTTATCTTGCTTTTGGTGGGAAGGTAACATCCAATTTTCTTTGTACAGCAGTTTCATTTCTTTTTCATCACTTAGTTTATTCTCTAATTGCCAAAGACATTTAAGGGTTAATTTAAATTTCAGTATACTTGAGATACCCTCTAATGTTTCACTATGGGTTTTTTTTTCTTGTGCCTTTGCCCTTTTCTCAAACCCCCAGGCATGAAGAGATGAATTAAGTGGCTTCTTTATACAGTTTACAACGCGAGCAAATGCTGGCCATGCTTCAGAGGTTGCCTATCACAGCAACACCCTCTTTGTAGTAAACACCATAGGCAGAGGTCTTCTTTAAAGAAAATAAATACACTGAAATCTGTCTCGAGTAGGCGTTGAAACTGCCCCCTCTATAATGGGCTGCCATGTGGGAGAGCTGGAGCCATGGTCCCCCAAGAGTGGGACTTCTGAGCACCAGTTGAGACTCCAGGTTTTCTCCCGATGTGCTGCCCTGTTGTCTCATTTAGCTCTTTATCCTCTCCAGAAAAGAAAATCATCAGCTGCAGTTCATCTTGACATATGCTCCTTTTTAATTTGTTACGCTAGGATGAGAACTGGAGCAGCAAAGGAAATGTGGTGCATACCAACGACTCAAACAAAACCGGGGCCTTTCAGCACATTGCTGCAGAGCAGAGGGATGAAGGGTTTCAGGTGTATTCAAAGCTCTGGGGCTTTGGAGTCTCTTGCACACCTGGGCTCCTAAAATGGGACACACGAATATATAGGACACGCAGCGTAAACTGCTCAGTGCCTCCAGCTGCCTGTGCCCAGAGAGCAGCTCTGCAGCAGCTGAAATCTGTAACTCCAGTCACTGTGAAATCTGCTCTTCAGGCTTCATCAGCTTTTGGAGCAGATGAAATTCTTGCATCAAGCCAAGACTAAAACAGCATCTCTGTGATAGGATTTCATTTTACTCTGAGTGAATCATCTTCCTGTGTGGAACTCCAGCGTGTTCAAGGTTGGGAAGGCAGCTCTCTCCCCTGGCCGGGTGGCCACATCACTGACACCTCTTTCCCTGGTTAACCTTTGCAGGTCTTGGGTGCAAAGCTGAGCACGTGTCACCGCAAAGTTTTGACGTTTGACAGCTTCGTGGCAAAGCTGTTGCTCTGTAAACACATTCAAGCTGTGTCCTGCAGGCACTGCTTGAAAACTAACGACACAACATTTGTCAAGTCTTCTAAGTCCCAGGAGGGTTTGGAAGGAGGGGTTCTTGAAGGAAAACAACCCCATGTTTCCAGTTTCGGCAGGTGTCCTGCTCTGACACTTGGAGTATTCAGCCATTGACAAAAATTATTCTTCTTAGATCAGCATCCAAAAATCTATTACAGCATTGGACTCTTGCATGATTTCAGTGACTTGCAGGCGTTTTGAGGAGCAGCTCAGCATCCCCTCTGCGCATCTGGAGGCAGCACCAGAATGTTGCCATTGGTGAGCCAGTAAATATTTCTGATCAGTGAAATGCAGAAGGAGGAGAGTGGGAAGGCAGCGTTTCTCCAGGGACCATCTCACTTTTAGCCCCAGGTCAACTCGAGGCTGACTCAAGCCCTCGTTCGCAGTCTGGTTTGCTCACATGATTGGATGTGTCTAGGCTAAAAAGGAGAAGTTTTAGAAAGATGGTTTTTATCTACGTTTATAGAAGCCCCAGGTCATTAGCAGGAAGCTTTTAAATTTAACAATCCTGTTTTGCTTCTTGTCTGTAGGAGTGAGCTCGGTAAAGAAGGTGTTGGCTTCTCGTGGGCTTTGGTTTTGGTGTCTCATGCAGCACCCCAGCAGTAGCTACTTTTATTTTGGGGTTATAAATTCTGTGTGAAATTCTCTTCCCCCCCAAATTAACCATATTCATTCTGCTTTCTTAATGTGCCTTAGGAGCACTGTAGGAGGAAAGAGGAGAAACCTTATAGATGGGTTTCATGCTCTCCAGAGCATGGTGGTATCAGGTTGGTCATATTCACCTGGGGAAGATGGGTTTCCTAGGAAGGGGCAGAAGAAGATCAAATGTGGTCAGAGAGTGGCAGTGTGTTGGCATTTGGAGGGGTGCAGCGGGGAAGGGGCTGGCAGGAGGGATGCGATGCTCTCCTTGCCATGCCTGCAGCTGGGCAGGCAGGGAGGGGGGCAGAGAGCTAGCCAAGGAGAACGTGACCCACGCCTCACGTCGCTGTCCGTGGATGATGTGCAGACAGGTCGTGGTTCTCGCCTGTCAGCTCCTGGTTTTGCGATTATTTCCATATTCTGAGCAAACATGTTTCTGTCCCCTGATGGCCATCAAGCAGCTGGCACCGAGTGGTGGACAGGCACAATTAGTGCTGCTATGATTGAAAAGTGTGGGTCGTTTAGCAGTGTTTTCCTTCCCTGCCTGCCTGAGTGAGCTCAGATGTTTTGCGCTAGAAACGTCCCTAACTTCGTGCACAAACCCTGCTCTTTGTTTTGCTGTCTTTATTTCGAGTGGGAGGAAAGGAAAGGCAGCTATTTGCCTCCTGCTCTTGCCAACACATTCTCCTGGTGGACAGATACCTGTGTGCCCGCGTGGTGTCCTGTGCCTGCGTCAGTGCTGTGGTGAGCAATGGGTATAAACTGGAGCATAGAAGGTTCCACCTCAATGTGAGGAGGAATTTTTTTACTGTGAAGGTGACAGAGCCTGGCCCAGGCTGCCCAGAGAGGTGGTGGAGTCTCCTGCTCTGGAGACTTTCAAACTCTCCTGGATCTGTTGCTGTGTGGGCTGCCCTGGGTGCCACTGCTCTGGCAGGGGGGTTGGACTCGATGATCTCCAGAGGTCCCTTCCAACCCCTACCATTCTGTGATCTGAACATCATAGTCATGGGTGGCTGTGACAGGGAGAGTCTGCACATCAGTAGGAAAGTTGGACCAAATGTATGTGAATCGTAGTTTGCACTATTATATTAATACCATTATTAGATGTTAATAGCAGAATTGGTGGGTCCCCACTCTGTTCATGAAAATGCAGTCCAGAAATTGTTAATATTTTATTTTGAAAGTGGATTTAAATAAATAAAAGACACGAACTTTCTGCTGTGGAAGTTTTGTGGACACAGGTTTTATAGCAGTTCTAGCCCCACCACCTCAGTTATTCCAGCTGCACTGAAACGGCAGGAAAAGGGGGGATTTCAGCAGGTATTCATCTCTGCTCTCCCTTCCACAAATTGTCCTGCAAACTGCAAGGGAAAAGAAAAAAAAATAAAGCTAGGAATCATTCATTTCATTTGTTACCTTTCTAGCTCAGCGATGGCTTGGCATAAGGAAAATAAATGAGCCTGGTGCGTGGGGGGCTGAGCAGGTGCTGGTGGCTCACGGACCAGATTCCAGGTCAGCGACACGAGGGGCTTGGGTGCCGGTTCGCGTCTCCTCCTCTCTTGAAAGCAGCGCTTTTGTTGTCAGCAGTCATGAGGTGGCAGATTTTGTGGTTGTATCTCGGTGCCAAACTTTGCCACCCATTCAGCGCTTCTCTGCTTTGTGGGAATGCAGCATTTAATCGCTTTGCCAGGACTGGAAAGCTCAATTTCTGACGGGTATCTGTAAAAACTCTGGATTACAAATCAGATTGCGTTGTGATTTGATTCGATTACAGTGTGTGCTTTAACACCTTTCCTTGGTGGCTGCAAGCAGCATCAGGGCTGATCCGGGGTGGCCCAGGGCCCCTGTGCACTTGTCTTTTTTCAGCCGTGCCACCTCGGCCACCACGCTGAGTGGCGATGCTCGCTTCTGTGCGAGCTCCTGCACGCAAAGCGATGCGCTTGGCTGCTGCCCTGAAGCTCCGGCAGATTTTTCTGCTCACCAAAAGCCAACAACAGCCAGGGAAAATTCACCAGTCTTGCTTGCACCGGAGAGAGGTGAAAGAGGAACCTCTGCAGATGGGCGTGCTGGGAACGTGCCGGCGTTCCTACGCAGGGATGCGCCAGAGCGCGGTCACAACTCGTTAGCGAGCTAATGGAGCGAGGCGAGCGGCGGCTCAAGGAGCAGGGAGCCGTGGCCGTGTTCTCAGAGGGGCGATTTGCCTTGTGTCTCATCGTCCAGTGTCCTGAGCTCTGCAGCCAGGTGGGCGCCGGAGATGCCGGCAGCGCGACCTGAAGCGCCCCGTGGGAGCTGTGCTTTGGGAGGTGTTTGGGCTTTGTCTGCTGAGCTGTCTGGTTTAAAAAAAAAAAAAAACCCTTTAAAAAAATCCCGCTCCCTCAGTCCTCTAAGGCCTGCATAAGCACGTATTTCCTCATTTCCTCTTTTTCTGCCAAGAGTGGATTTTGAGGCTGATTTCAGCCCCACTGGAGCCGGCAGCATGGCCACACCATTTGATTAAGACGTCCCACCAGAGCTTGGGTCTTCAGGAAGGACCCTCAGAGGCTGAAAAAGAAGCTGAGGTGTGAGCTGGTGCTGTATTAGACACTAGAGACGCCACGTGAGAGAATGGGGTGTGAACAGCCGACACTGGGTCATTTTTACAGCGCTGTGACCACTTCGGTCACTTCCTGGCACAGCCATTGCCAATGTTACACCGATGCTTCCAGCACAGAGGACCCAACGCCCACCCAAAAACCAGGTTGCCAGTTGTGTGACTCTGAGGTGGCAATGTCTCCGGGGAAGCCATCTCAGGGCCAGGCAGCGCGGACGTGGGGAGGCTGCGCTGGGCAGCGTGGACTTACCCTGGTGCAGGAACACTTCATTCGTAAGGTCTTTGTAAAAAGCAAATGTGCAAAGCTGGTCAGAGAGCTGACTGACAAAGTGGCTGCTGGTTGGGGAGCAGGGCTGGAGGTGAAACCTCGACACCCCTCGCCAGCACCGCCCAGTGCGTGCCCGTGAGGCGCGTGTGGACACGGCTGGGGAGTGCCAAGGGGATCTGAAGGAGAAGGGAAAGCAAAGCAAGCAGGCAGAAATACTTTGAGGGAGCATCTTTTGGCACAAGAAGATGTGGTTGAAAGACCAGGATGGTGAATGGGGGCATCTTGAGCTGGCCCAGCAGCATCTTGGGGCCCCCAAAGCACCTCAGAGCTGTACCCTGCCTCTTCCCCACAGCAGCTTGGGGCCACGCGGAGCAGTGTGGGAGCCTTGTGTCTTCCCCCTGCTCGTCTTCACTTTTGCAACTGTACTTTGTGTGCTGGGCAGGGAAATGCTTGTCTGTGATCATTCCTAAGCATTACCACCTTCTCCTCCTGCAGTTGCTGGTGAGAAGAGGCTGCCAGTGATGCCCGGATCGCCCGTGGAAGTGAAGATACAGTCCAGGTCCTCTCCTCCCAACATGCCGCCGCTGCCCCCCGTGAACCCCGGCGGCCCCCGGCCAGTGTCCTTCACCCCGACTGCACGTAAGACCCCAGCAACGCTCCTTTTCCCAGGGAGCAGCTCTGGCTGTGAGGAAAGGCTCTGCTTGTAGAAGACACCAGGGATGTCTCAGCTGTCAGCTGGGGCTGCAGGGCTGTAAGGAACAAGGGACTGGGGCTTTCCTGTTGTTTTGCTACATAGGCAGGATGTATAAGAGGGTCTGTAATCCCCCCCTGCCTGCTCCTACCTTACTTGTGGTGCTGCCTGGAGTCCTCCTCCTTGCAGCTGCAGCCTTGATTTCCACCATAAAGTCCTTAAGAAATTGAAGTTTTATCAGGTCAGCTTCAAACAAGCCCGGAGCTGGGCTTTTCACCAGGGCTTTTGGAGGACCTAATTCCCACTCTGCTCTATCTCACTTTGCAGGCAGCGTTTCTGCAGCTGAGATTAGAAAGTTTTCCTTTCTTTTTTTTTTTTTTTTAATTTCCCAGCTTCAGAAATTCCTTGCTGTCCATCCAGCTTCTCTTTTCTCCATCTTCTCTTTATAATCTTTGCTGTTAAGCCTCAGTAGATGCTGGCCTTGCCCAGCTTCAGCACGGCCTCGCACCCACGTCTTTTAGCAGGGTGTTGCACAATGGTGGCTCTGCAGATGGGATGGACCCACAGCCTTTACTCCCAGCCTAGAAAGAGAACAGACTCCTTTTTTTTATTTTTTTTCCCCTCCCTTAGCTGACATTTAAGCCATTTAATGTCTTTTAAAACCATCATTCTGGAGCAAAGCCCCTTTCCTTTGTTGTGCATAGAGCTATCTGACCTTGCACGTGGCACGTACAGAGTTTCCAGGCTCTCCTCACCTCTGCCCCTGCGCTGAGTGTCTCCCTGGCTGGCTCTGCGTTGCTTTGCTGTCCACGCTGTTGGCTGGGATGTCTCCCAGCCCCACGCTGGCAGTGATTTCGGAGATGTACAATCCAGACTCTTTCAGGACACACTAATGTATTGCATGGTGCTGGCAAGAGCACTAATCGCCAGGTTATCCCGCCAGACACATTGTCCCCAGCTTCATGCGCTGAAGGGTTTTTAATGGCTCTCCTTTTGCTCAGGCAGAAAAAGACCATTAGCAAAGTGACAGAAATTAATTTTTCCAGTGAGGTTGCTTGGCACGCTGCTAAGGGCCAAGGAGCCTGAAGCTGCTGATTGTTGATGACTTAATTGCTCTTTCCAAGAGAGATGAGAAATGCAACTTGTAAAGAAGTTTATTCTTATTTTTACTTTTTAGTTGCCCTAAAGGGTCTTGGTCAGGGTCAGCAGGTGTGTGCCCTGTGCTGAAAAAGCCTATGGCTGGGGCAGGTGAGGAGCAGCACGCTGGAGGAAGACCGTGCCTGCCTGCAGATCAGTAATAAAAGGGTTGAAGAAACAAGGAAAACCTTCAAGTCTTGAGGACCTGAGGCAGAATTCAACAGAGCAGCCCTAGGTGATGGGTGACCTTTATGTTCCCAGGAATTTAGTGTCCTCCTCTGCCCTCAGCTATAATCCCACCGGTCTCCATACACCACCTCACTTGCTTCATCACCATCTTCTCACCTGGAAGCAGAGGTCCCAGCCCAGCTCTGTGGTCTGTGGTGGCACGGCCCCGGTGCTGCACGGGCTCCGGTAACCGCCAGCCGCACTGCGGTCACGCCGTTTGCAGGAGGGTCAGGCTGGGTGAGCCCAAAGATGCAGAGAACAGATACTGGGGCTGCGTCTAACGGCAGCCCTGAGCCCACCCCACTCGGGCATCACCTCAATCCATCAGCTGCTGCTGCTCCCATCCTCGGCAGCCTCCCCGGAGGGTCTCCCTCAGCCCCTGGGTGGGTCACGCAGCCTCTGCTTCTCCCGAGGTATAAATAGAGCTCGTTGCTCTTCCTACTCTTTCATTTGCAAGTGAAATAGAGAAAGGACTAAAGCAGCTTGGTTGTAGCTGCTGGAGAGTGCAGAGCTGTGCAGGCCTCTGTTTGAGAGGAGCTTCTCCGGGCAGCTTTCCCCCATCTTTATAACACTTTGATCATGAAGTAAATGCTCTTTATGAGCAGTCGCCAGAAGCCTTGCCTTTCACACAGCTCTGCGTTCGCTGGTGCTCCATGGCAGCTGACCCAGCAGGGATGTGCCATCTCTGCAGGACATCTCTGTTCCTCTGCTGCCCCGGGGAAGCCAGTGTGGGCAGGAGTTTTTCAGGTCGCATTGCTCCAAAAGACAGCAGCTCTCTGCACCACCATCCTCTGACCTGTGTCTTCATTTCCTCATCTCCCGGTCTATGAAGGGACGTGTCTTTGTTATGTCCCAGAAGAGCCCGTCACTCCCTGGTTAGCAGGAACTACCTTTCATGGTCTTTTTAGCCTTATCTTTCCCTTGCATCTTAACTGACGCTGGTTAGTCTTCTTGGGTTCCCTCCCGTGCTCACCATGGCAGGTCCAGGTGTGTGGAACCTTTCCAGCCTCCACCCCCAGTGTGCCCCAGAGCGGTTTAACTGCTCAAGGACTTCCTGCTGCCTTCTCTGAAAAACCCTCACTGGGGTCATGAGGATTTAGTATGATCCTCACGAGGATTCAGTATGATCCTCAGAAAGCTGCAGCAGAAATTCTGGCATCTTTTGTTGCAAGCTGCTTCTCCCTCAGGCAGGCACCCTCCCCTGCCCCGCATGCAAGGGACAGCTCTGCCAAGTGGGGCTTCGGCGCTTCTGCTTTGAACGCCATCATTTGAAATGGTTTTATAGCTTGTGGCCTTCTCTTCAGTGCTTGCATCCATATGGGAATCAGGGCTGGGCTATTAAGGGTAACCCAGTGGGTCAGCTAAAACTCTTATTTACAATGACATACTCTTCACCTCTGAAGTTCTGGGTTTATACCGAGCTGGGGCCCCAGGCGCACAGCTGCTTTTCAGACAGGGCTCTGGATTGCACAACGGCGGTGTGGGGATGTCAACAATTTCTTCTAATCCCTCACTGAGCTGAACTTCCAGCCCTTCAGTCTGTTTGGACACGCTCACTGTGGGCTCAGGTTGGAAAAAACAACAATGTTTGTGAAAATCCCTGTAAATGCCCAGGGTGGTATGGAGGGCAGGTGGGCACTGTGAGGCAGGGTGCTGGCAGCCCTCCTCGGGCACCTGAGCTAGTGGGTCCCTGGCTGTAAAGGGCACTGATGACTTACTGTCAATGGTGGGGCTGGGAAGGATACTTGGATCCAGTCTGGTGTAATTTTCTGCCTGACACACACCAGAAAGTGCTAATTTGTGCCAAGGGCTGTAAACTTTGAGCTGAAGCGTGTTTAATTCCCGGGGTTGAGCTCAGTCTGCTGCAACAGTGGCCTGATGCAGCTTGACCCCGTGTCCCCCTGGATGCTCAGATGAGAATGGAGATGTCTGCTCTGCTGAGCCTTGTTTCTTGGGGTGTTTGGTGGCCCTGAGTTTGAAGCTTGCTCAGGAGAGGAGAGAAATGCCAGGGAAGTCACTGGCTGTGGTGTCAGTCACACCTGAGCTGTCCCCTAAGGAAAACCCCTGGGGATGCCTTGACTGGGTGTGTGATTCTCGTGCTGGGGGCTCTGGAGCATCCCCGTGAGCTCAGGGGAAGGTTGAGGAGAAGGCACACATGTTGCTGGTGCCCAGCTCCATTGCTGGGTGCCATTCAGCATGTCATGCAGGCTCTGCTCTGGCCACAGCCCCTCTCCTGGTTCTTGCCCCGTTTGCCAGCAGCCATTAACCAGCAGCAGCAGGCTCTTGGGTGGAAGATGGGTCCTGTTAAGACACCAAACCACAGGGACACGACTGTCTGATGCTCAGTATCTGTTCTATCTCCCATTTGCAGTGCCCAATGGAATAAACCATTCCCCTCCCACGCTGAACGGGGCACCATCCCCACCCCAGAGGTTTAGCAACGGTCCTTCCTCCTCCTCCTCCTCCTCGCTGACGAACCAACAGCTCCCGGCCACGTGTGGTGCCCGGCAGCTCAGCAAGCTGAAGCGCTTCCTCACTACCCTGCAGCAGTTTGGCAACGACATTTCCCCAGAGATCGGGGAGAAGGTCCGGACCCTGGTCCTGGCACTTGTGGTAAGCCCTGCACACCGGCCCGGGCCACGGGGCAGCAGGCTCCTGGCAGCCCACGCTGCACAGCAGTACCTGTTGGTGTCTCTGCGAGTGGAGCTGTTGACTGGGCAAGGCTCTGTAATGTCTGTGTTTTCTGGGCAACTTGCTGTCTTCTTTTTTTCTTGTCTGTGGTGGGTTTCAAAAGGCTGTTTGGCCAGTGGCTTTGATGTGAGCTTGTGTGCAGCTGAACTTAAAGAAAGCTGAAAAGGCCACAGGTCTGGTGCTGTGGGCTTACTGGAAGCCATGGGCTGTGCTGAGCTTCTGTTTCTTCTTGTAAATGAAACTTTTCACACAATTCAGAGGAACTTGTAGTTTTGTACTAGGGAAATGTTTCCTTGCCTGTGCAGATTTATGGTTGCCTGACCCTGAGCACACATCGTTTTCCCTGTGGTCTGCTTCCATCCAAAGAAACACCAGTTCCAGTCACCACTTTGTTAGTGCTGCCCTGACATCGGTGTGCTCAATCTCAATGCTGATGTGCTCAGCAAGGCAGTCAGGGGTGCTGGAAAAGGGGTACTGGAAAAGCTGGGGTGCCAGTCGAGAGCAGGGTCCTGGCACTAGCAGGGCCTTGCTCTGGAAAACTGGTGCCGCCTCTCCATTCTCGAGTGCGGAAAGAATACCATGACACTGCAAAGATTTCACTTACGATACACAGTGGTGTATTTAATGGCTTTTTTTCCCCTCTTTATGGGCTGCTCCTGCGTGTTTTAAACAAGTCCTGGAAGGTTGAGCCTTGCCAAGGTCTGCAGGGGCAGAGCAGGAGGTCTGGGCTCCTGGCACGCTGCTGCTTTGCTGGTTGCCTAGTTGCCCATGTTACCAAAGGCTTCAATTCTTTGCTTGTGACAGCCTGAAGCTGTAGCTGCTGGAAAAGGATTGGCAAATAGCTCTTGTGCATCTTGTGCACTCCAGCCCTTTGATTGCGAGAGCTGGGGTCGCTGGCAGCGTGTACATCAGCAGCACATGTAGCCCTCTTGCCCTTTTGCAGCTATAGACACCTGAAAACACCCTTCAAAGAAACAAACAGAACTTTCTGAGGAATTGTGACTGGTAATTAGCAGGCATACAAAGCGACTGGTAGAAATGTTGTGCAAGCCCATGCCTGGACAGAGACCCTGGAGCCCAGCACTGTGCTGCCAGCCTGGCTGCAGCCCAGTGTGGCTCTCAGTGCTGCTCCCAGGCTGATCTCTGCTTTTGGGCAGGTTTCTTTTGAGGCTCATCACCCAGCAAAGGCAGCCTGGAGTATTTCTGCTCCCAAGGTTGGCGTGGGCAGAGCAGATGTGGGTCTCTCCATGGTCTCAGGGGCTTTTGCTGTGCTTGAGCACTGGATGCAAAACACTGCTGAAGAGGGAAGGTATATCTGTGTCCATGGGTGCAGGGTGGTACCTCAGCTTACCCTTCTAGAAAGGAAATAAGCTGTCCAGGTTTCTCTGACTGCTGTTCTTACCACTGCTTGAGGGCTTTGCTGCAGAGATGAGCTTTGTATGTGCAGGTTCTGGAACACTGCACGTCTGAGGGAGCACCCTGCTATAGAGCCACAGGGGGTGCGGGGTCAGCCAGGGGGTGAGCAATGGGCTGGTGGTGTCTTTGTGGATGGCTTAGATGAGATGAGCTGGAAGGGAGGAAGGAGGAGAGGACAGTGTGCAGCTCTGAGCAGCTGGAATCACTGTCTGGCTCCCTGCAGCCAGCCCCAGGCCACCTGGCCAGGGTGCAGGAGATGCCAGCTGGGTCCTGCTGCCTTTCTGGAGCTGGTTCCTGCCTCCCAGCCCCAGAGCTGGGAGGATACTGGGCCAGGCAGCGCCTGGCTGTGCACAGCATTCACCCCTCGCCTAGTGCAGCATTTCTACTCCATTGGCCTGAGTCTTTTTGGCTGCATTAGGCAGGATCTGATGCAAACATTGTCAGTCCTGTAGTGGCAGATGCAGTCTCCCTTCCAGTTCTGTTCATTTGGAGCTGTTTCCCACATGTCTAAAAATAACACCAAATTGTCATTTCATTTCTTAATTTCTTTTCCCAGAACTCAACGGTGACAATCGAGGAATTTCACTGCAAGCTGCAAGAAGCGACCAACTTCCCCCTCCGGCCGTTTGTGATCCCCTTTCTGAAGGTGACGGGGGGCTGGCGGGGCTTTGCCGATGCTCCGTGTGCCCGTCTGTGCCGCTTGGCAGCGCGTCCTTGCTGGGAATGCTCTCCTGCCCAGCACCACGGCGACTCCGTTCGAGTCCAAGACAGTCTGCACAGACTGTAGCAGCGGCCCTGTGGGACTGGCTTGTGGAAAGCCAACGTTAGAACGAGTGCTGCACGTGTCTGCTTGTGCATTTGGGATAAAGGAGACAAACCAAGCTCCATTCGACAGCTTCTGATCCTATAATCTTATTTGCAAGCGTTGAGGTGTAGGGGGTTGGAAGTGTTGGCGCGCGGAGCGTGTCCGAGGTGGTTGGATGCTGGCAGCACAGGGCGCTTCCCGCAGCACGTGGGTTTTGGGTGTGTTGACTTCAGGCTGCTCCCAGCTCTTGAGAAAATACAGGGGAATCGCAGCAGTGTGCCCAGGTGGCCCCGAAGGCCAACAGCATCCTGGTCTGTGTCAGGAATGGTGCAGTCAGCAGGAGCAGGGAGCTGGTCATTCCTCTGTGCTCGGCTTTGGTGAGGTCTCACCTCGAATACTGTGTCCAGTTTTGGGCCCCTCTCTACAGGAAGGACGTTGAGGTGCTGCAGAGGGTACAGAGGTGGCTACCAGGCTACTAAAGGGTTTGGAGCGTGTCTCTTGTGAGGAGAGGCTGAGGGATCTGGGGCTGTTTAGCCTTGAGAAGAGAAGGCTGAGGGGAGACCTTCTGGCT